>JAOWMA010000304.1:0-60759 GCA_025962755.1 Colletotrichum tropicicola
CTTACTTAGTATTAAAAAGATTAACTTTACTATATTAAAAATACTTTTATTAAAATAAAAAATAACTTTATAGTATATATAAATAAAAGTAAAATTAAATAAATATTAGTTAGTTATTATAAAGATTTCTTAAAAGAAATATATAGTATTATTAACTAAGTTAGAGGTTAAGATAGGTAAAGAGGATAGGGGGTAGGGGGTAGGGGGTAGGGGGTAGGGGTAGGGGGCGTTAGATAGCAGTTTTGTCAGCTCAATTAGATTAATCACATAAAATTTCACACTTCGCGAGTTGACGGGGCTTTGGCACGTTCAGGGACGAGAATGGCATCCCAACAAGCAGTGCGAGGTAAGTATTCGTCGGGTCAGGTACCTTTGTGCAGAGGTATCCTCTCAGAGGCATCCCGTCCCATCCTCTGGACGCTCTTGGCTTCTTGTGATCTCTCGTCTGGCTCGTCTGGGCCTAGGGGCGTTACAGGCAAATTCAGCCAGGGTCGAATGCAACACAGTGCATCCAGAAGGAAGAGGCCCGGAAGCGAGGAGTGTGCAACAATGGGCTGACCGATTTGGCCAAATTGGCAGGCATTCCAGAAGACGGGACTCGGCTTCCTCTCGGGTGCTGGTGCCAGGCGGTTCGCATGTCACAGGGTTTCCGGGTCGTATTTTGGGCGAGTCCCTACCTAAGGTAAGGTAGGTATGGAATTGCAGCTCCATCAGACAGGCGTCGGGGATTTGGCGCGCGCTCCTCCAAAGCTTCCAAGCAGCCGGGAGTCAACGTCGACGACTCCACGAGCAGCCCACGAGCAACCCACGAGCCCGTGAGCCGCAGCGGACAACAGTCACATGCGGTGGCAGGCTCTTGCTCTTGGGAACGGCCGAGGGTTCACCAGCGGCGTGTCCACAGCTCACCGGCGAGGTTGTGTCGAAGCTTATCATGCCAAAGGCCACCCTGCCGATGCTTGGTCGGACGGGTTCGTCTCGACGTGATGACGGCCGTGGGGACGGTCGCAAGCTTCGTGTGGCCACCACCTCCTCGATCAGTACAGTAGAAGGCCGGCCGGAGGAGAGGCGCGAGAAGGTCAAATTACATAGGGGCGCCCACAGTGGTGATGTGGAAGTGCTGGGAGAGTCAGGCACGTCAGGGTCTGCATGCGGAAGGCTGATCAATTGCCGAAATTCGTCTTACCACAGATGCTAAGGCTCCACCGTGCGAGAGAGCATCCCGGCGGTCGCAGCCTCTCAGAGGCTCTCGGCGGCCCCCAGCGGCCCTCTGAGGGGCACTCCAGAGCTGTTTCCAGCTCCAATCCACCGGCGGACTCCAGGTGCAGCAACTGAGCGACTCCGATGCAGAGGCTGCGCCGACGTGGGGCGGCTCCTCTCTTGCCAAATTGGATTTTGACCTCAGACTGTTTCTCGCTCTGTCCAAGGGATTGGTCCACTGGCACTGCAGCGCAAAGCCCGCCGGCTGGTCAGTGCTCTGAGTGAGGTACAGGTAGGTAAGGTAGGTACCTAGGTAGGTTCCTGACGGCGTAGGGATTAGCTTCAATTCTCTTGCCCAATCAGCCTGCGTTTCTCCGAGAGGCACGCCCAAAGAGGCCAGGCACACAGGCACGCAATGATATCGTCCTGCATTGGTGGCTTTCCTGTGGAAAAGCCAGGGTCCTGGGCAGCACGCCGCACGCCGCACGCCGCACGCCCACCCGTTCTCCTTGCCCGTCCTTCTCTGCTCCTCTCCGTGGCACGCTTCTGATCCAACAGGCTTCACGCTGGACCTCCGGTCTGCAGTTGCAGCGTGGTGGCCATCCCCCCATGCCCATGTGCGCAACCATGCAGCAAGCCACCGCGGCCAAGGGTGCGGCGCAGGGGGGAACCGACCCAAAACCAGGATACGCGAGCAGGGACGGCTCCTTCTCTGCTTGGAAGTTGGAGCAAGAAATTTGAAAATTTTACGAACGGAAAGGGTTGCGGCTTGCCAGGCATGGGGAATGCCTGTCCTTGGCTGTGACGCTGCGAATTAGCCAACGGGACGAAGATGATGACTTTGAGCTGAAGCGAGACAGACACAGACACAGACACGGGACGGGCCAGAAGCAAGTCGCCAGTCGTCACCTCGGTCACTGACACTGACACTCGACGGCCGACCCGTCGACGAGACTGATGAGAGGCAGAAAGGGGCGACGGGGCCAATATCTGTCCGTGGATCTGTCCGTCGCACTCGCTGCATTGGTGCTTCCCATCGCTTGTGACTTGCCTTTCTTGCCCGGCCAGATTGTCGATCTCTCGCCAGGCCAAAGTCTTCTCGGCAGTCAGCTACCGCACCGCACCGCACCGACAGACGCTCTATTACGGCCCTTCCGGCTGGGTCCAGGTCTAGCCTTTGCCAATCCGCTCCTCGACGCTGCCCGTCACAGTTCTTCCACTCACGCCCGTACGCCCGCTCAACCTTGCCGCGTGCCACCGACGCTGCTCTGCTCGCGCGCTTCTGCCACGGATACTAAGGTACTGTCCTCTTCGGCGTCCCGACGGTGCTGCCCTGCATTGGTCCATCAACTGCCGCCTCAGGTCTCGAGCCCTCTTGCGGTCCTGCGCTGTCGACCTGCCCGCGACCCTTGGCTGCTCATCTCCCGCCGCCTGTCATCTTATCTTCCTGGCCCAGGGCAGCCAACCGAGATCAGCGCCGGACAACCGTACCAGCAACCGCTGCTGTTCACCAGCAACTTCTCCCGTCTTTCAACCACCTTCACCTGCTCTCCGCCTACGCGTGTCGCCATCGTGCACTTTGCACTTTGCAGTTTCTGTTGTTGTTGCTGCTGCTGCTGCTGCTACTGCTGCACCTCAGCGAGAGACAAGAACAGGGCCCCAAGGCACCGGCTGCGTGTCTCAGACATTCCGCTGGACCCCGTCGCCAACTGCAACCCCTTAAACTCGGGGCCGTCGCGACGCAGCAAGCCATACACAAACAGCCAGCACGTTTGAAGAGGAGGGAAAGAAGGGGCCGGCCGCCACGTTCGTCGACGTCGACACCGACACTGCGTCCAGCCGTTTGTTCTTGCAATCGAATCTTGGATCGACCGCCCAGGAGCTGCAGCTGTGCTTGCTAAATCCGGCCACCTCCCCGAACCCGGCAGCTCGTCCGCTGGCTTTGCGTTGCTTTGCGCCTGCATACGGTCCTTCCACCCCACGAACGACGTCTTGCCTCCCGCAAACGGCCATCTAGTCGTGCAATCGCTTTCCACCTGCAGCGCCCGGCAGCAGCTGGGCCACGACACCCCCATTTCGCATATCTACAATCAAGCCCCGGACAATTGGGCTGCAGCAAACGATTTCCGTCATTTCTATTCGACCTGCACCGCGCCCTTTGAGCCCGCATCCCGCCATCTTCTGCGACTTGTTTGGAGCAACCTTGGTTCCATCTGGTCCCGCAGCAAACTGCACGCCTCCGACTCGACCCCGGGAAACCCAACCAGTCTTATTCCATCCGAATCCTCGACCGGACGGCCCACGGACCTGGCTGAAGTTGGGATCGGTCTGACTTTGCCCGAAACTCTGCCCAAATGCCTTGGTCTCGTCCGTTGTCCATATACCAAGAATAATTATTCCATTGAGTTCCCTGCGCCACGAAGGACTCGCCGGTTCATTGCAGCAAGCTGCCCTGTTGGTTGGGGACCGACTCGCTCTCCGTCCCACGACTCCACGGCCACTGCAACGACAATCAACGCCTGCGATCCAGATAAACCGACGCGCGGGAACCTACACGACCCGGCCTGAGTCGCCTGCACAAAACTTGGCCAACCCAACCCGCAACCATGGCGACGCAGGCTGTTCACGCCCACGCCCACGCCCACGCCGGCCACGCCCATTCGGGCTCCACCTCGTCGTATCCCCCGCTGCCCGGCTCTCCTACACTGACGAATCCCGACATGATTCTTCCCGACTATGATCGTTCTCCCTCCCCCGATCGATCCCATTCACCTCTCATGATGTGGAAGAATTCCCAGGCCGTCGACATGAACATGCAGTTCCAGTTTCCCCCGAGCGCATACGTCGCCGGCCCTGTCACTCCCGCGACCCCAATTATCTACGGCAACGGAACGATGCTGTCTGATATCGGGGAGGTCACCGAGGCCGAGAGCACGCCAGGGAGGGGCTCGCGCCCGTCCTCTGTTGTCTGGTCACGGCCAAACAACCGAGCTGCCGACGAAATGCAATACCCTTCGCCAACGAAAGCGTACGAAAGCCTCAAGAAGCGAGCGCGCGCGACGCACGAGCGACGATCTTCGGTCGAGTCTACGAGCACGATTACCACGACGCAGGACCAAAATGCCATGTTCGCCGACTTTGACGACACTGTCAGTGTGGATGACAGTAATTTTCAAGGCGACGATGAAGAGAGCGTGGCAGAGTCCTATGCAGATGATGTGTCCGTTCACCAGGCCCATATCATCTCTCAACCTACAAGGTCATCTCTTAATGATCCTGATAGGTACTCTACCGCGTTGATAAGTCGAAGAGCAGAGCAAATTCTTGCAAACGCCAAGCGCAGGCTCACGGTGCGTCACAATGAACGCCATTGACGTGGAAGTAGGCTAACAATGTCAGACCATGGAGGGCAACCTGTCAAGAGCACGAAGCTCACTAAGTATTTCAACACCCTCGATGTCTTCGTTCGACGGCACTGGCTCGACTCCCTCCCCGCCCATGCTGCGGTCTGCGTCTTCTGCGACCTCCCCTAGCTCTGTTCATGGACACGCAAGGATGTTGAGCGATTCGTCGATAAACACTGAACTAGTAAACACGGGTGCAGTTCAACGGAGGTCGGCGAGCGCAATGGGCGCTGCCGGTGGCTATCGGCAACCTATCTCTACACGGAAAATCGCCCACGACGCCGCCCTTGATCGACTGAACTCTGGACAAGACGGACCACCGCGATACAAGGCTGCCCAGGAGATTGGCTTGGAGCCCCTAGGCGAGGATGAGGTTACGCAAGAGTTCCACTCAGGAAGCGACAGCACTACTCGACGAGACAGTCTTCTGAGCCCTGCTTTGGGTGGCCCGGCCAAGCCATTAACGCGCTCGGCGTCAGCAGCGCAGATGCGAGATCTCAAGGGCCAGGTTCAAGACCTCAAGGGCAAGATCTCATCTCTGCGGGAACAGGCAAGAGTAGACAGCATGCGACGACGCAGCCTCCAAAGTCTGCGAACTCCAAGCCCCTTTACTCATTCCCAGGTCGATCAGTGGTACGCGCAAAAGGACACCCCGCCGGAGCCACTCACTGCGACGTCGGAGAGGAGCCCGTGGAATGATGAGGCAGCCAGCGTTGATGGAGAGAATCAGGAAAAGAAGGAAGTAATCGATATCGAGGAGGATATAGCAAGAGATGAGGAGATGTCAGTCGTGGGAGACTACGAAGCGGCACAAGAGGCCGTCCGTCAAGAGGAACGTCAGAAAGCTCTTGAAGCTATGGAGGCGAACTCGTCGGCCGAGCCCGCTGACGACATCTCCGACATGCAGACCGAGGATGGCTTTGAAGACAGTGTGCAAGTACAGGAAGGAGATGGAGGATATGATAGCGAGAGTGGAGAGTCTCTGTACCACGACACCCACCAAACCCCCCTGTCACACGAAGATCGAGAAGACGCCTTCGACTACGAGCATTTCTTCCTCCATAGTGCCATGGGCACTATCAGTCAGCAGCGCATGGCGCGCCAAGGAAGCCGCCGGGGAAGTTTCAGTTCGGAAGACTCTGTCGAGACGACCCGTGGACCCATGGCATCCAACGAGGAGATCCGCCCGAAATCACTCAATAGGAGAGGAAGTGGCGACACTACTTCGACGATGGACTCCTTTGCGACAGCTCACGAGGGCCGGGCCAGCCGGGTCAGCGCCAGCACCATGGAGGATGAGATAAGACAAGGAGTCCTCACTCCCCCGAGCGTTAGCCCTATCAGCGAGCGCACAGAAAGCCCACCTACCGCCAAGCGGTCAACAGTTGGAAGTATCAATGGCGGTGATGTGCTTGAGGAGATGCGGACGCGGGCTCGTGCTGGCTCGATAGCGTACCGCCGCCCGATGAGCACTCAGGCGACCATGGGACACCGGCCATCGACCGCATCTTTCGACTCGACCGGAACTAATCGCAGCTTCCCCTTGGTGGGCAAGCCGCGTGTGAGTGTCGGCGGAGTGCTCACTCCTCAAGGGTCTCCTGAGTTGGAGCTTCGAACCATCTCGGATGCTCTGATGAGCGAGACCGCGAGTATCTGCGACAGGGAAAGCCTCCATGGGCCCGACCAGATTGCGCCCATGCACCAACTGGCCAAGGAGGATCAAATTCTCGTGGAGCGGTTCGTGGCAAGCCTGGGACGATGCGTCCTGGGATTGAGTGAGGCGGGCAAGGCCTCGGCGGAAGGCCGAATGTACAGAAGGCGCATTGACACGGCGCGCCGGATTTTGGAGGGCATGGGCGAAACTTCATAAAGGGGGCGTTCTCTATTTTTGCTTAGACATTATGCTTGGAGTATTCTGGTAACCGCACAGCGGTAGGGGCTCGGCTGCAAGGCGCAGCTACAGCGGGTCGGTCAGGACATTGACGTTTGGCGCGTCAAAACGAATAACTGATAATGTCAAATGAAAACGGCGGGAAGCTGCGGTCAGTGAAGGGGATGTTGCCGGTGTGGAGGATGCTTCCACACAAGGCTGGTTGACACGATTTCGTTTTCCTAGATTCGATACCCTTCTTGTACGTTTTCGTGGCTGCCATCAGCCCCTTTTCTGTCGCTTTTTTTTCTTTTTCTTTTCGCTTCGTGTATTCCACTTTCCATCTGTCGGATGGCGACTCAACGTTCCTTTGTTTTGAGAGACTGGGCGGGATGTTGAATACTGTGCTGGGAACGTGTATCAAGACTTGGTGTAGGCAGCTGCAGTAGTTAGTGTCATCATCAACAGCGCAATTGAAGCTTTTTGCAGGCAATGTTCGTTACGTTTCGTTGAGGGTGTCGAGGGTCAGCCGACGTTGGAGACCAGTGACGGAATTACATTCAAGAATTGGTGACAACTACTAGTAATCAGTGTGCGGAGGACGCAGGAGTGTTTCTTGGCTGGCGCTAGTTGGATTCTTCAGAGGCATCTTATCTTCAACCTCTTCAACCTAGCTGCTGCAGATTAAAGGTTGTGGCCTAGCACTTTGGGCAATTGGAGAACGTGGTTTCAAAGTCACGTCAATTAGACCTGATGTCGAAGTAAACGAGACGAAGCACGCCAGACAAAGACGCCCACTCTGCAGACCCCTGTAGCTGGTCTGGCCACCAGGATCACCACTGCAGCAAATTGTGGCTGGGCCAGAGCTCTATTGCGAACGACTGGTGCCCTGCATAGCTCTGCATTTGGCTGAGCAACGCGCTGTCTCTGACGGGCAACTTGTCGTGTTCACTCTTGCTGTTTTGTAACTTATCAAGCCGCAACATGCGCAGAGTGGCACCTTCCGTACCTTACCTCATGTAGACAATCTGGTGTGGTTGGAGAAGGTGCTCAGATGCTCTTAGCCCAGGGCAGTTTAGTTTCCTTGTCCTTTTCTCTACTCCTCCTCCCCTGGCAGCCCACATGCTTGCGACAAACCACTTCCCCACTGAAAAAACAACACAACGGGCAACAGTGGTTACCCGAGCGGCTACACCGCATATCGCCAACAGGCTCGTGCTCCAAGGGTCCAATCTTTTGCGCGGCCAACTTGCAAAACCTCACACACACCGCGACGTGTTTGCTTGTGCTGCGACAAGCCGGGCATCACGACAAGTTTTGGTCGACCATTCACAACCAGTGCCGCTTTCCAATCCACAGCTTCTTTCAGTCCCGTTCCTTTGCAAGAGACAGCCAAAATCCAACAAGAGAGGACAGAGCAACTGCGAGAGCTTCCGCCAAAAGAAACCGCAAATCGCCAGTCAGCCAACCAACCGTTAAAAAAGCCGGCACACACACCCACACACAGACACATACACGCGGAAGCACACATGTCCAAAATGGCTGAGCCCTCCGTAGCAAACTTTCTCCTCCGCTCCCTCCTGCCGCCCGAGGCTGTCGACTTCATCCACAAAAATGCGCTGCACCCCTCCTCGCCAGTGCAGGTGCTGCGGCAGCACCTCGTCCTCGCCGCAACGCGCGCCTTCGACACCCTGTACCCCTACCTCGCGCCCGCCGTCGACTCGACCCTCGCCTTCCTCCACGACTCGCCCGAGCTCGTCTCCTTCGGCATCCTGCTGGTGCTGCTAGCCGCGACCGTCGTGGTGCTCAACTGGATCCGCCGCGTTGTGGCCTTCTGGACCGCGCTGGTCCTGAGGATCGCCTTCTGGGGCGCCGTGGTTGCGGTGCTCGCTGCCGTGGTGCAGCGCGGCGTATGGGAGACGGCGCGGGACGCGGTCGTCGTCGGCGGAAAGGTTGTGGGCTTCGCGGCGGCGCTCAAGGATGTGTGGATTTCCGAGTACAAGAGGTACGAGGAGGAGGCCAAGTTTCAGGGAAGCAGACACCGGTGAACGGTGATTCGGGCGGGATGTGCGTATTATACCTGGAGAAACGCTGAAGCGCTTGGGTCGATGACCTTCGGGCCATGAGGAGTAGTCCACGGAGACGGCCGCAAGACACGGCGAGTGGCAACGGGAGAGGTTGGACATGTTGGACAAACGCGGTTGAGGAGGAAGAGAACCCCTCGCGGGCCCTAGAGACGGGGGCGCATGCGACGTACACTACAGCAGAGAAGCAACATCAGGCGCGTCGCCCGATACGATTATGAACGAGTCAAGGATAAATCAATACCAACGCCAACGCTATGCAAGCAGCCATGTCCCCTCTACTTTGCCCGTGACCACCCCCCTTTCTGATATCTTTTTTGTAACACGCACACTTTTTTCCCCCAGGCATCACCCGATTCGACCAAGATCAACCTGATTCTCGACTCCTCAAAAGGCCTTACTCCTCTTCAGGCTCGAACTCGTCGTCGTGCAGCTCCTTGGGCTCCTGCGCCTCGTGATACTGGATAATGTCGTCAATGTAGCTGAGGATGGCGCCCACGCTGTCCTCGTCCGTGACGTCCAGCTTCAGGTAGTTGACCATGCTGAAGCTCTCAATGAGCCCGGCGACGGCGCGGTTCAGCCTCTGGAAGCTCTTGCCGCGCATGACGAGGTCCCTGTCGTGGACCTCGCCGCGGCCGTCGTCCTCCTCGCCCGCGGCGACGGCCGGGTCGTCGTCCAGCAGGTGCGTGTCGGGGGTCAGGAAGCGCTTGAGGTCCTTCTTGCGCACCTGGTCCTTGACGAGGTCCATCTTGGACAGCACGTTGAGGTGGGGGATCTCGAGCATGATCATGGCGGACATGGCGCTGAGGGTGCCGGCGAAGAACTTTGCGCGGTCGACGACGAAGGTGGCCTCGAGGAGGTAGGCGGCGCACAGGCGGATGTCGAGGGAGCCCGGCTGGGACAGGAAGCGGGCGAGGGCCGGCAGGATGGGGATGTGGGTGTAGAGCTCGATCTGGCCGGGCATGTCGAAGATGATGAGGTACTCCTCGGTCAGGTTGTCGAGGGCCTCGGTGAGGAAGTCGAGGTTCTCCATGAGGAACTCGAAGCAGTAGATGAGGCCGCCGTTGGGGCCGAGCCCGACCTCCTCCATGGCATCGTGGAGCGAGATGAGGTCTTTGATGTCGAGGTCGGGCGCGTGCTCGAAGGACTCGGCGGCCGGGTCGAGGTTGACGTAGAAGGCGGAGCGGCGGTTGAGGTTCAGGTGGGTGATGAGCGAGGCGCAGAAGGTGGACTGCAGGGCCGGGTGTCAGCTTGGCGGTTCGGGTTCGGGTTCGGCGCGCAGGAAGCTTCAACCCTCGGCCTGCGCACGGCAGCACCGGCGACGGAGCCAAGCGCGCTGGCCGAGGCCGAGTCTCGGGTCTCCGGGAGAGAGATGGAGGGTGGGTGGGAGTTTGGGATGATGGGAAGAGGTATTCACCTTGCCGGCCCCAGCGGGGCCCATGACCATTACGCCGTACTTGCTCATGGTGGCGTCGTAAGGGTGTGGTCGAGGTTCGGGATTGCAGGCAGGTAGTAATGTAAGGGGAGGGAGACGGTTAAAGCGGACGAGAGATTGTTGTCTCTCGGGCTTGATTCAGGATCGGCCAAAAAGTCACTGTCGCAGGTTTTGAAGAGAGAGAAGCTTCTATGGATTACCCCGCCATGCAGGAACGGGCGCGCGTCAAGGGTCGCGTTGATCGGCCTTTTTCTTGGGCGCGCCACTCTTGGGTGCAAAGAGCTGAGGAAGGATTGCAAGAGGGAGGGTAGGACTGGACTTGTATTCGGTATCCGTTTCCCGTATGTCGTACGCAATTATCTGTCATCAGTGACTGGGGGGGGTTTGAACGAAGAGGAGGGGAAGAAAATTTCCTTTGCGATAGAGATAGCTTGCGATAAGAGAGAGCAACGTTATTTTCCCTTCCTTTTTTCCCTTTTTTTTTTGCCGTCCTCAAGGCGCCCACTCAGAACACAATGGGCGGATACGGCTTGCTGCGGAATTTCGGACCAATGCCGCTCGCACGTGTGAAGGGTGAAAGGCGGCGGGAGGGGCACATTCTCACCACCCAGATTAGAGATCTGCTACAGGTCGGCGACAAATCCGGCTTAGCCTGTTTCGACAGGGGTTTCCAGTTGTCTGACGATTCAACAATGTCGACACGTTCTCTAAACCCCTGCCTGGCGCGCAGAGCAAGAGAGCGAGCGACAGGAGAGTCGGGGACAGAGGCATTGGAGGGAGGGGCAAAGGCCCATCGCCGGCCGTCGCAGTTCTCTCGGAATGCGAGTCCTGCAGGAAAATGCGCCGAGAGAGATTGGCACAGTCGGCGATTATTTGGACCAGGGCACGTCGGCCTAAGGCCGGCGCGCGCCGTGGGACATTCCATGCCGGAAGGAAACAATCTCACGAAGGAAGGGGCGCATTCAATACTAGTTGCTTACGTTGCCTTGCAATGTGGTACCTATTCTGAACAGTGGTGACTTGGTACTTGTTGGACAATGGACGGTGTGGATGGCGAAGCAGAGACAACCTGAAGAGCCCAGAGTCAATAAAGTTCCTGGGGGTTTCATGCTGCAGGCTGCTTGCCAACGGTCCGGCGCAATTGCGCGATTGCCCAGCTCGCAGGGCTAAAAGCAAAAAAAAAATAATGGCCGGCTCGGGAGCTTCTCTCAACTCCTGGGGGACGCAGAATCGAAACAGAATAAGCCCGAGCTCCCTCGGGCGGGCGAGGATGAAGTCGCTTCGTTGGGGTGCGCATCCCAGTCACTGTGTGAATCCAGCCGCCGCCGCCGCCCCCGAGGTCGACGACGCTGGAGGCTGGGACGCCGGGATGTGCGCTGCTACGCGCAACGTCCAACACCACCTCGGTGGTAACCGCAGCGGCCCACGGGGGCCCTGTACCGGTAGGTGAGGTGGCCTCAAGAGGGGATAGAGAAATGGTGGCAGGCGGTCAAGGGAGAAAGTCGCGAGTATGGCGCAATCTGGAGAATTTTGGGGCCCCCCCTCGACAGGGCTGGTACATAGGGATGGAGGGGTCGGCGGGATGCGGTACATTCGCCTCCACCGCATTCACTGCGCCCGCCGAGGTACCTTCCCTATGCTCCGGCTCTCGGTGGAGGTCTCCCACGAATAGTGCGTCAAATCCGCTTGAGCTTTTGCGCAGAGGGGAGCGAGAATTTCTTCCCAACCGTCCCAAGGCTCTTCTTTTAAAACCCGAACGGCCACATCTTCTCTTCCCGCTTTCTAAACTCTCTTCCCTCTTCTACATCCACAAGCCTCACCTCCTTTGGTTCCGTGTATCTTCCTCCCCCCAAACAGGTAAGCAATTGGGCTCCCATTGAGCTCCGCCAAGCTGTCTCTGTCGTTCCCCACGCACGAAGCTGACCCTCGACCCAGAAGTAGCTTTTTTCCCTGCTATCTTCATAGCCCCTCGGTGCCCCGCGTTCGGTAGATTTTCACCGTACCGAATCTTTTCTCGTCTCGACCTCCCTCCTGCCTCTTCACTTCTTTCCTCACCTTTACCTTCCCACCCCAACCCAAGCCAAAATGTCTGCCAACGGCGTCAACGGCACCAGCCGCCACCACAACGAGGGCAACTTCCTCTTCACCGTAAGAAGCAACCCCCCTCACTGCCCATCCGGCGGTGAACCCCGCTAACCTGTCCGACGTAGTCCGAGTCCGTCGGTGAGGGTCACCCCGACAAGATTGCCGACCAGGTTTCCGATGCCATTCTCGATGCCTGCCTGGCCGAGGACCCCCTCTCCAAGGTTGCTTGCGAGACTGCCACCAAGACCGGTATGATCATGGTCTTCGGTGAGATCACCACCAAGGCCAAGCTCGACTACCAGAAGGTCGTCCGTCAGGCCGTCAAGGACATCGGCTACGATGACTCCGCCAAGGGCTTCGACTACAAGACCCTCAACCTGCTCGTCGCCATTGAGGAGCAGTCCCCCGATATCGCCCAGGGTCTCCACTACGAGAAGGCCCTCGAGCAGCTCGGTGCCGGTGACCAGGGTATCATGTTCGGCTATGCCACCGACGAGACCCCTGAGCTCTTCCCCCTCACCCTCCTCTTCGCCCACAAGCTCAACGCTGCCATGTCCGCCGCTCGCCGTGACGGCTCCCTTCCCTGGCTCCGCCCCGACACCAAGACCCAGGTCACCATTGAGTACAAGCACGACAACGGTGCCGTCGTCCCCCTGCGCGTCGACACCATCGTCGTCTCTGCCCAGCACGCCGAGGACATCACCACTGAGCAGCTCCGCAAGGAGATCAAGGAGAAGATCATCAAGAAGGTCATCCCCGAGAAGTACCTCGACGACAAGACCATCTACCACGTAAGTGTTTCCGCATCCGTCTCTGGCTACCGCAGCGACTAACTCGTCCCCCAGATTCAACCCTCTGGCCTCTTCATCATCGGTGGTCCCCAGGGTGACGCCGGTCTGACCGGTCGCAAGATCATCGTCGACACCTACGGTGGCTGGGGTGCCCACGGTGGTGGTGCCTTCTCCGGCAAGGACTTCTCCAAGGTCGACCGTTCCGCCGCCTACGTCGGCCGCTGGATCGCCAAGTCCCTCGTCGCCGCCGGCCTCGCCCGCCGTGCCCTCGTCCAGCTGTCTTACGCCATCGGTGTCGCCGAGCCCCTCTCCATCTACGTCGACACCTACGGTACCTCCGACAGGACCTCCGACGAGCTCGTCCAGATCATCCGCAACAACTTTGACCTCCGCCCCGGTGTCATCGTTCGCGAGCTCAACCTGGACCGCCCCATCTACCTCCAGACCGCCAAGAACGGCCACTTCGGTACCAACCAGAGCTTCACCTGGGAGCAGCCCAAGGCCCTCAAGTTCTAAGCGACTTGACGCTGGCTCTGGACCGAGCAGGATTCCTTCAACAAGCTTCCTGCATTGCAACGACCTAGACGTTTATAATAATTTTGATATTCATGCGGACAGGCACTCAGACATGGCGTACGGTTCTCAACGAATCCCGGTTTTAAGCCTTTGCGGGTAAAGGCACACACACAGACGTCTTTTGGTATGGTTTTTTTCCTGGTGTTAAAAAACAAAGTTTTCTGGTCAACGGGAGCGGTGGCGTCTTTCAACAAAGACAAACAAGCGGGTTTACAGGAGCATATCCTGAACACATTTTTCCTTTTTTCCACTCTTGATAAGAGCAATGCATTATGAGAAGATACCCTTCGGATTGTTCGAAAGGGGTAACAAAGAAAGCATCTACATCGGCGTTAACGGGGAAACAAAAGAACTTCAACATCTTTTCTTTCCTGGTTTTCTAGCCGACCATCTCTTGCGGTTATGGGCGATGGCTGGGGCTGAGAGAAAGACACTGAAGAGATTCTTTGGGGGCGTGAGGAGGTTTCGGGCCACTCGTGGCTCGTCATTGTAGATAGGTAGACCATTTGGCTACTGGCAATAGAGACGAGAATCTCGGATGACTTCTGTTTTGCCTTGTGTCATGTCCACTATGTGAAAATGTATTACAACGAAGGGCTTCGACGTCGCGTCTTGCGCCACGGCCCGTGGCTTGGCCTCGCTTCACCCCTTCTATGGATTTTGCATAGCTATGCTCTTTTTTCAGACTTGCCTGGCCTGGACCTCTACATTGAGAAACGTCAGTGGAACGCGTTTCTCACCGGCATGATGCACAGAGCACGTCATGCCATGCTAGGTTGCCTGGCCCCGTGGCATCGTCCTCCCCGGTCGTTATGGATGCTCTGTTTACTCTCGGAGTAAGCTCCGGTTGGCGGGCGCGTGGTCTGTCACTCCTTGGCCTTGCTCGGACCCAATTTGCGACAATGAACCCCCTGGTTGACAACAAGAGGTCGACTTCGTCTGGAGCCCGCTCATGGAAAATTGAAGTCTCCTGGTCGACCGTGGGTAAGTGATGTCATGGGAGTTCAGAGGTTACTCACTGGAGTTAGTCCTTACTGTGTCAACTGTAGTATGTTTTACCAGGACATTTTGAGAAAGTACCGACATTGGGCGGTCTACTGCCTTCTCTAATGAGTTCCAAGCTGGTCTCCAAACTCTGGTCAAGCCTCGGAACCCTTCGCTTGAGAGATAGCGGTGGACACCGAGCGGGAGTGAATTCACAGAGCATTTGTGCTTGGCTTTCCGGTACCCCCTGCACTGAGGCCAGCCCAGATACTTGAAAGCAATGACGGGGGCATTTCTACGACGAACTTCTTCCACGCACCATGGCGCCAGCGAAGTCACATGCCTCCGTCCCAGATCGGCACGTAATTCCCACGTTGCCCACCGCCCGCCTTAGCCCCAAGGTCTCGGTCTCTAGACGTCAATTCATGCCGTCTTTTTCTCTTTCTTCCATTGATATCTAAAGAGCAGTAAAATTGAAGGACGAGAGACGGCACGCAAGTGGAATCTGATTTGCATCAAGCATGGTCGCACTACACTACCCCCTAACCCAACCCAACCCAGCTCAAACCTCACCACCATCAATGTTCTCGCGACGTTTATTAATAATTGATTGTTTGAATACACGTTGATTTCAGACCCTCACGATATAACACGTCGTCGACGTGGCATTTACGCAATCCGATGAGGATCAATTCCCCCTTCAAAAGCAGCGATACTGAATTCCACACCACTTCATGTTTTCTCGCAGTTCATGTTGCCGATATTTCTCACTGGGATCCAAGTGTTGGTCTAATAATTACTCGGCAAAAGTACGGAAATCACTAGGTCCGAATCGATTGTAGTTGGAGGTGGTTGGGGTCAAAAGACTTGAAGACCTTGCTTTCCTGCGACTCATGCATCTTATCACAATTGTCAACAGCAATATCCAATCTATTCCAGATTCTATTACATATATACACAGGCTTCAATTCGGTGTGTTTGACTCCTCGGACAGGCGGCAGGTGCAGGTTGGGTAACCATCAACACCACAAACACCCTCCTGAAACTCACCACCTCCAGAAACCAGGCACACATAATCACCATGAGGACATCCTTGGTTACATCCTTGGTTTTCGTATGTCACACGAAGATATCCTAGAACACAAAAAAACATACATATAATACTCATAAGTACATAGGGACAGATCTTTCGTTGCCGCGAATAAGGAGACTGGTCGCTTGGTCGCTCGCCTTCGTGCCTGATGAGCATTTCGGACACAAATGATATACGGACGAGCACTTTCAGGTTAGACATTTAGGTTTAGCAGATGCTTTCGGCGCGGGTTTCCAGGCTCGGGCCCTCCAGCACCGACGAGTCGGCAGAAAGGAGCCCAGTGGCAGCTCGCCTTCAGCGGGTTCTCATGGTGCCCACGTATCTCGGTAGTTTTGAGACGATTTTTCTCAATCAAGGTGCTTGTTGATGAAGTTTGGAAGCAATGCGCTGCATACGGTACGATCGGGAAGCTCAAGTATCGTGGTCCGCTTCCAAATACTTCCCAGGCCATGTTTCCTTTGGAAGGACCGTCTTTGAAAACCTTGCTAGCATCGCGAGGTATCCCACGAAATGGCTCTGCGTTCCCTCGAAGCTGAAAAATCACAAGTGGTGGCTTTGGTACGAGGTCTTTGACCTATCTTTTGATCGAGACAACTCCCTGTGTTCGATGAAAGTTGAATCCAAACTCCTCTGAAACTTGTACTACCATCCTTCGCAGAACCAACATGAAGATCAGCATCCTTTCTCTCGTCCGCAAGAACACAACCCCCCCCCCCCCTTGGTGGTTTTCCAGACAAACGACTTGGGTGTCGGGTTCTAATACACATGGCCTGGGCCCCTTTCCTCCACCGACCCGTCTTGAACCCGCCTGTACACGGAGCGCCAGGTCAAAGAATGATGTTGTAGCAGATCCTCGTGTATCCCCATTCTGGACTTTTCCTTGTGTCTTCCGCCCTTGCGCTGAGGAAACTTACTCTCTCCTTACAGTAGTCTCCTCCGGGAGAAAACCTCGGGAGTTCAAGATCGTGTAACAAACGCGGAATGTCGTCCACCTGAAGCAGGCTTTTTCATTGGGAAACATCACCAACACGGAATAGGGGTTTGCTCTGGAAAAACAGACCGCGATTGGGGGCATAGTCACAGGTGTCCAAGTCACAAAAGACCTCCTCCGGGGAGAAGTCAGAGCCTCGGCGCAAGTGTTGTCCCGCTCAAGCTGCATTCCGCCGGACCCTTTGTGCCCGATACGCTACTGCAGCAATGTTTGGCTGTGAAACGGTCCGAGGATCCAATGTTCTTAGGAGCCGTCGATCTCGGAGGCACAGTGGTGTTACTCCTGAAGTGAACAGGGGAGAGACGGTTGGTGATCCGATGGTATGGGTGCGATTTTGACCATCCCTCATGTGGTTGGGCAGAAAGAAGATGAGATACCACAAGAGACGGCCAACGGCCATCACACCAAGACTCTCTGGACTTAGCGTGGTGAGCCCCAGCATGATAACCAACCAATATTTTACACCCAAAGCGAAGTTCTTGTTGGTTCTGGCAGGGATTCGACCAAAGTGAAAGGAGTCAGGGCGGTGCAAAACGCCATGCACCTGCTTAGGTGCAGTAGTCGGCGATCAATTGACGAGTTTGAACCGGCGCTAGCTGTGCCGGTTCGTCTGGATGAAATTAAAAGCACCTGCCTGATTGTGTTCGGTATCTGGATTCGAGCTTCATCGTGGCATACCGGTCGATCTTCGTCTTGTGCCTTGGGTAGCAGAGTGTGCCAGGCGAGACGCGGTATCTCAGAGTTGCCCCACAAACGACAGGAAAGATGTAAGTGTAGCACAGCCATTTTGACCTATTCTGTGACGGGTAGTGTACGAAATACCGGATTGAGAGCGACTGCTCTTCACGGCTCTTTATTGCACGGCCTGTGTTTGTTTGCTGTGACCGGGACACATCCGCTCCTGTCGTGTAGATGCACAGTTCCCGGGGGTTGAAGATCGGGATATGAGCTGGTCTTCCGGTTTGCATTCGTCATGCCTCAAAAACCAGTTAGTAAAAAGGGATGATCCTATCGGCCGAGGCTGAACGCCGAGGGAATCGGTGCCTGCAAGGTTGTAGGAGCTGTGGGTTTCCAAGCAGAGATCCAGCCCAAGTTACCGAGGCTGTTTTAGACGAGCAACGCGGAAGCAGTGTCGTCTCATTTGCACATGTCGATTGTGCTGCGGAAATGCGATGGGTTCAGACAACTCCCACTCCGCCCATGCCCACCGAGAAGCTAGCCGGAGCCAAGCCATTCATCATCGGCGCCAGACATGGTGGTCTGGCAGGGGCAGTGTGATGGATGGGGATAAGGAGGCCTAAGTCCCGTCGAATTGGTGAGGGATAGAGATGCAGCAAGGGGGTTGGTGCACCAGCGAACTGGTTCATGGGTGGTCTGCCCGAGCCCAACCCGGGTGCTCCGCGGGTTGGCTTGCCGCTGGCTCGGCGGGAGACCCACAAATCGGCCGGCGGGAGTGGGTGTGGCTGTTGGGGCCGGTGTTGCTTACAATCGATTAATTGCGCTCCCCCTGGACGGAGAACAATATGGAAGTGGGCCCACCACAATGGGCAGGATCCTCGGCAAAGTGGGGCGCGCCCACCGTGCCCTCTTCCGACGCGGGAGGGAAGCTGCAAGCTCCCTTGTTCGGCGCCCTGGGTGATGCAGCTTTCCAGGACGACAATCAGGACCGTGAGGCATTCAGCTACCAGTCGCCGAATTCCCCAGACCCCGAAGTCGCCAAAGGGCGGAATTCTTCCATTCAAACCCCGAGACGCATGTCAGTTTCGCTGGTCTTATCATGCCCGGCCACCTCCGCCATCTCCTCCGTGCAGGTGTCAGAGAACCTGCTCCTTGTGAAAGCGGGAGAGCGGCGTGGAATCGCTGCCAAACCCTGCATTGACTTCTTGTACCACCCCATCGTCCCTTAACCTCAACCCCCCCAGCCATGTCCCACTGCAGGCAAGAAGGTGTGGTCCAAGCAAAGGTAGTGGGCTGCGTGGCTTGGCCAGAGAGGCGACCGCGGGAGACCGTCTAAACCCTGCCCCCACGAGCAGTTCGAGCAGAGACAATGCGGTTGTGGCAGCAGGGATCCGTCTCGCGGGACCACACTGTATGCACCGCAGCAACTCCCAGTGGAGCAGGACGACAAGACGACGAGAGATTATGTGGTGCTGATGAATCACGGAACGGCGTCTGAAGGTGCGGAACGTCTCGTCTGTGCCTGCCTGTTGACTTCCTTTGGCTTTGAGTGCCTGCAGTGTTAGCCTAGCTGGCTGGTCGCTTGTTCCTACGAAACGTGGAATGCCACTTGCCGTTTCTGCCAGACCATGTCTTCTGCCCTTCTTAATATGCCTCCGCTGCAGAAGTCGGTCCTTCCAATGCTGTTTGCTGTCATGGCGCGTTAGTGGAAAGTATCGATGATGACGCCGCTTCTCCCGTATAAACATGCTGAAGACGCCCGGGCTGTCTCCTTCCTCACCACTTTCTTCGTCCATCCTCCAAGTTCAAGTCTTGCCTTTTCGTCATCACACAATTCAACGACCGGTCTCATTATCTTTTCACCATATACATCCACTCCATCTGAAGACCGACACATAAATCACACAACAAACATTCAAAAATGGACTCGGGATCTCAAGGCCTTCAGGCAGAAAGGCTCGCGGTGATGGCAAGCATCGACTCCCTACCGAAGGACAACGAAGCCTATCATCCAGAGCAGCCACCGGCATACACACCGGCATCTCGGAGCATCATTGATAGCCTCGCCGCATACTTCACTCGTCAAGCCCAGAGACCTGTCCCAGACTCCCGGGTCTCGTTATCGGGGGGCCTAGTCGATGATGAAGACTTGGAGGAGCTTTCACCAATCTCCCTAAGTATTTCGACACACGTCAACGTGGCACGAGATGGAAACATCGTTGCCCTCCCCTGCTCCCCTGCTGAGCAGGCAAACTCCATCGCTAAAGCCGTGGTGGAAACCATCCAGGGTCAGGACTGGGCCACCGGGCTTCCCATGATCGACGAGAATGGCCGACCAAGACCTATCAAGCTGGAGGTCGATGCGGGCATCACAGTCGGAGGGTCCGCGAACGTCATTGGCACTGAATCCATCATCAGCGAGTTCCTCCGCCAAAGAACACAGCCACAGAGATGGTCACCACCTCAACCATCCCGAAGCAGAAATTCGGACTCTGCCACATCTCCTACATCACCAAACCGAAGGCGACGAGCATCCGACCTTGATGACGCCGAGGTATCACCCTACAAGCGGGCTAGAAGTGAATCGTAGAGTGTCGGCAGCATGGGCTATTCTTGCTTTCATTCACCTCTGATACAGATTCTTCTCTCGGGATCTGTCGTTATAGATAGCGCTGCTTTGCGGGGTGGAGGTCGGACCGAGTGGTTGCCAGGAGGTACGTCGAACGAAACACTCTCCAGGCAGTCAAAAGGTCCGGGGCTGAGCTGAATGGGAGCGAACGAAGGTTACACAAAAGCGAAAGTGCTTGGCATGGGGCTTGTGGGATGTTAACAGGGCCATGTTGCGTTCATTTGAAGATTGCGCCTGAAATCTGTCATCAGCCACACATTCTGCAACTTTCTTGCACATCATTAGATATTTCCGCACCTGAATATAATTTTCAGCAGATGCTCTTTGCCAGCGCTCTTCCAAATCTCTGTCTAAGTCTCTCGTAATGCTCCTTGCCATGCTCTCGATCACCTGGTCTTGTCAGATTACTGACGAGGTCACGAATGTGTTGAATAGCCACCAGAGATGCCACATGGTCAAGAGACAACATTACCAAGAATAATTGTATTGTTATTATCTAGTTTTCTCTCTCCCCCTCTCTGCCCCTCCCTCCCTTTGCCTCCCGCACACTGTCTCGAAGTTGGTTGGGCTCACACCACCTGTTTGCTCGGTGTATGGAGTCGTTCTTCCAGCCGCCTGGCCCAGGAGTCTTGGCTGTCGGGGTAAGGGCCTAAAACAGAAAATGCGCATTGTTTGCTTGCCTGTTTTGTTCCAATGTGCGGGATCAGATGCACGCTGCCTTATGCGTGAGCTGTACGACAGCATCGACGTGCAGAGACGAATGCGAGGCCAAACTACGGCGGGCTTCGGCATCCCCGCCGGATATGTTTCCTTATGGGGGACCGGGGGGTCGCGCCATTGGGTGAGCCGCGCTGTCGGTAGTGGTTGGGCTGTGGCGATGATCTGATTTGCCAGATACGGCTGTCGTCCGGCCATGTCGTGTTTGCCAGCTCCGGGACTTGCGACGTTGGGCATCGAGTGAACATGACGCTGAAGAACAAAGCCGGCGTGTTTGCTACTCTCAGCTGGCGGACGAGCAACTGGCATGATGTGCTCCACAAGTCGTTGGACTATCGTGCAATGAATGACGTGTCTGGGTTCGCCTGGGTCGGGAGTGACCAGGACCGCAGGTTGCATGCCAGACAGCGTGTCGTCCCGCAAATGGATGTGTCATTCGGCGTCATTGGGTATCGTTATCTATTAGATATTCTAGAAGCGCGAGACCTGCAGTCAGCTGCCTCGGCTACCTGTCTCCATGCCCTCGACTTCGTCTAAAAGCCTGCCCATTAGGCCTGCCCTTCTCGACTGAGCCCTCCTTCCCACCCTTCTTGTGCCATCGTTCCCGATGGTACCGCTTCATGACCCTCAACACCTTCTCAGTTCGGGCACGGTGAGGTGTTGTTGGGGTTGAAGACCACATCGCCCGGGAATATGGGGTAGATCTCGTTGATGCGTGCCGTCTTGGCACCGTTCCTGGAAGCTCTGGCGTCGAGAAAGATGGTGAGGGTTTCGACGCCGGTAGTCGTTCCGTCGCCGTCGGGGCTGATGAAGGGGACGTAGGTGAAGTTGCTCTTGGCGCCGCACACCTTGTGGAAAGCCGCGACGCTGCCGTCCACGGCGACGGCGGTCACGTTGTAGTCGGTGACGAAGTCGCCCGAGGACTGGACGTAGAGACCGCTGTAGAGGTGGGCGTGGTTGAAGAGCAGCGAGAAGCGCGGCCAGCCGTCCAGCGCCCGTTCGTCGTAGGTGCTGACGTTGAAGTCCGCCTGGCGGCCCGTTGCGCCGAAGTTGCGCTGGTCCCAGGGCTGGAGCTTCTGCGCGGTTGCCGAGGCGGCGAAGAGAGCGAGGACGGCGGAGCGGAGGGAGACCATGTTGGCGATGGTGGCGACGGTGATGGGGAGACAGAAGTGGTGAAGAAAGAAGTGCTCAATATCAACAGCAATTGCCTACTTTATATGCCTCACAGCCTTTTACAACCTACCTCGTAAGGCGGCCTTCCAGGCGGACTCGGATTTCTTTGACCCCCTTAAACTAGGCAGAAGCACAGGCTGTGGAGTGTATCGCGGTTAAGAGTTGCCAAGTTGGGCTTCGGCTACATGTACAGAGCATCCAGGCCGTCTCAGGGGCTGAATTGCCTTTCATGGTGATCAGTCTGGATGGAGTAGAGACTCGCCCCTTGATCAACTAG
This sequence comes from Colletotrichum tropicicola, assembly GCA_025962755.1. Taxonomy (NCBI): domain Eukaryota; kingdom Fungi; phylum Ascomycota; class Sordariomycetes; order Glomerellales; family Glomerellaceae; genus Colletotrichum; species Colletotrichum tropicicola. Next base: position 21,985 of record JAOWMA010000304.1, read on the forward strand.
AGTTGGATTACGACAAAGGCTTCAGAGAGATTCAAATCAGAAACGCAGGATGGGGACGACATGGGACGCCTCGAGTTGGCGACTTAGAGGCTTGAAGGAAGACAACTGAGGAAGCTGCTCAAAGCTGAGATACCTATACCTGAGGTACCTTCGCAAGGCAAGTTACCTTACCTAAGGCACCTTAAGCCAAGATTTGAGCTGCAGGTTAACCCCACCTGAGCTAGCCAAGAATGTGCCCCCCCGAAAGACTAACTCTCGGCCGATTCGTCCCTTCTTTTGACTTTGCCAATTCAAGTGCTTCTTGCTAGGTGTGCAACGGATCTTGATACCGTGAAAAGGTGAGGCATCAACTCATCAACCCTCCGACCTTCTGTCGTGCATTCCTCCCCGCCGTCTGAGTTGCTGGCCGATCCGAACTGTTGCCGCCAGCCCCAAACTGTCTGTGCCCGGCGCATCCTGGCATCGGCAGCTGCAAACCAGGAACACCCCCATCGCGAGCTCACCTCCAATTGACAGCTCCCCGCGGTCCAATGGGCGGCGCCAATTCCCAAGGGGCGGCCTCCGTCTGCCGCCGCTGGCGAATCACGGCCAGTTTCAGGACCCTAACGGCCAGCTCTACGCAAAACGAGCCGGCCAGGCGGGGGCCCGTCTGGCAACGTCAATCGCGCTAGGAACAGCGCTGCCGACTTCGAACTTGGCCTTCGCACCTGGTTTCGCCCTGCTGAGAGAGAGCCAAGCTGGGCTTGCGTCTGCGTCGAGACGTTTGAATCCCACCCACACAACACACGCTGCTCGTCGCAACCCCTCCGGTCCCTCGGCCTGCATGTAGCTCAGCCCAGCAGCCGGGAGACCCATTTTACATGCATGTAACGGCTCCGTGAAAATCCTCCCCCATGGGTTTCTGTCTCTCACTCCCCTTCCCCTCCCTCTCCTCCACCGAAATCCCCATCGCCATGGCCTCTCTCACCATCCGTAACCTCACGGCTCTGCCCGTCACCCTCAAGCGCGTCGAGCGTTTCGAAGGCGAGAAGGTCCGCACCGGCGATGTCTTGGGCAACACCCTCGGCACCATCACCTCCTTCATCAATGCGACAAACTTCATCACGAAAGAGACCGTCGCCAAGGGCGAGTCCCACACCACCGAGGATGTAGACGTCCATGTCGATCCGTTTACCGCCAACGCCACCGAAATCCGCGCCGCAGACACCGCCGGCCGCGAGGTCATCCGCCTCCACTTCGAGATCGAGGGCCATCGTTACGAGGTCGATGCCCCGAGCCCCTCCAACCGCTCCTCCGTCATGAAGAAGGTCGACGATGCGCCTCTCGAGTTGACGGCCGTCTACGTGCCCTCCGGCGCATTCCTCGCCGTCATGTCCTCGGCCAACCTCAACGCCTGGATGCGCGAGCTGCAGGACCACTACCCGCTGCCCCTCCTGTCCATCCCCGGCACCCACAACTCGCCGACGTGCCACACGGCGCTCCCCTCCGTGCGCTGCCAGGCCGTCGGCGTCCGCGAACAGCTCGACAACGGCGTGCGCTTCCTCGATATCCGCGTCTCCGCCAACACGGACAACGACGATCTTGCTCTCGTCCACTCCGCCTTCCCCATCTCCCTGACGGGCAACAAGTACTTCGCCGACATGCTGTCCGATATCTACGCCTACCTCGACGCCAACCCGTCCGAGACAGTCCTCATGTCCGTCAAGCGCGAGGGCACCGGTAAGGGCACAGACGAGCAGCTGAGCCACTACCTGCGCGATCGCTACGTCGGCCGCGATGCCCATAGGTGGTTTGTCGAGCCGCGCATCCCCCACCTCGGTGACTGCCGCGGCCGCATCGTGCTGATCCGCCGCTTCGTCCTCGACGAGGCCTTGCGCGGCGAGCACGACGGCCGCGGCTGGGCCATTGACGCCCAGAACTGGCCCGACAACTGCGAGGACGGAACCGTGGGCGGCGGTCTCATCCGCGTCCAGGACTTTTACGAGATCGACCAGTCCACCAACATCGAGAAAAAGATCGACTTTTCCCGGGGGCAGCTTGAGCGCGCCGCCGAGCAGCTCTTCCACCTTCCCGGCATGCCCGACTTCAACGCCGAAGCCCCGCCGCTGCCCTTCTTCGTCAACTTCCTGAGCGCCAGCAACTTCTTCAACGCCACGTGTTGGCCCGAGCGAATCGCCGCCAAGGTGAATCCTGCCGTCATCGAGTACCTCTGCATGAGCCACGGCGAGCCGGGCAAGGGTCCAAAGCAACTCAACGTCGGCGACGCGGCAACGGGCATCATCGTGACGGACTGGGTTGGCGCGCACGGCGATTGGGATTTGATCAGATGCATTGTTGGGATGAACGCACGTCTGCAGCTTAAGCATTAGGGACGCAAGGACTGCAGGGCGCGAACAGGCACAGGCGTAAAAAGGCAATGTAGACACGGGCAACGGGTTACACATGTTCACAGATACGGCGTGGGAGATGACTGTGCACAAAGTGATGAAACAAGTATCATTAAGTGAAACTATGGACAGATGTACTCAGATCGCAGACAGATCTGGGGTCCTAAAAGTTGCCAAGTCAGCTTTTGTCTCGGTAACAATATGCATGAATAATAATAGTCAAGAAGACAGTTTCTCAATCAGTTCTCCAAGGTGAATGGTATGTTTTTCGTCATGATGAACTCAGTACTAGAGCTAATATTTTGGTCATCAGAGAGAAGGGGGGTGTGTGCAATGCGAAGGAAAGAAAACCAGTAACCTACCATTTGGGGTATCATAGAAAAGGTTCATCATCACGAGTTGTTTCCTACCTATGTTGCTGATTAGCAACGGTTCAAGCAGAGATAAAGCAGCACCAAATGGCTGAGCTGTAAAGAGTTAGCCAACAGTTCGTCGGAGCAGCGATGGAGGCCGAATTACCTCAACAGTATCAGAAAGTGTTATTTGTGTTCATGTCCAGCAAGCACCGAAGTGAAGCCAGTCAAACAGTGTGAATACTTGACAACTCATCATAATATTGAGAGAGCAAGGCATGTTGCCAACTAGGAACGTGGAGAAAAAAAATGCTTTTCAAGATATTTACCTGCGTTGGTCCAGTCAGCATTTTCTGTCATGACCTGAAACGACGCAAGTCCAATGCCTCCGAAAGCAATGTTGGTGGCCACAATCAGGTGACGAGGTATCAACAAGAAGCCCCGACGCCCAACACCACAGGTTTTGTACGACCTGTTTGTTTCTGGCGAGAGGCACCGAGGTTCGTTTATGTCCGCCCGTTCGTTCAAATATTCCTCATACGTGGATTGATGCGGAGGGTTGGAACAAGCACAAAAGCGCCAGAGAAGACAAAAGTGTGCAATTACCTATCCGAGAGTTAGCACGAGTGCCTTGTGGACAGATGCGAGCAAAAGGCGTTTTGTTGGCTCTAGATCAGACAAGGCTGAAACTATTGCACCGGATTCAACATTATGTATTCTGCATGAGGAATCCCTATGGTGTACGTCGTGTTCATCATATAGAGGGGAGGTGTGGTCAAGGAAAGGACAAGCTGAGCTGCGGCTCCAAACGTACCTTTGGGGAGAGTTGACAAGTGATTGGGGGCCTCCATTTTGAAGCGATCAGGAATCCTGGGGAATTCTAAAGCGCTTTAGCTTGAGCTCCATAAGACGCGGGCGCAAATAATGGTGCTGTGCAAAAATTTGCTCAGGGTAATTCTAGAGATAATAAGACACCATGGTGTAGTCTGATTTGGATTGTTCAAAAAAGAAGAATCATCATCGCAAACGACGAGGGAAACGGCCACGGCGAGCTCGATTGTAGGAAAAACTTACCCAGTGAGTCCAGCTGCCTGCCCGTCGTGCTGATGCAACTTGGGCAGGCAGAAGGTCAGATGTTGTTGACCTGATGAGAAGGAAGAGAAGTCTGCAGACGATGGACGAGCTTGCTGAGAAAATTTAAAGCGCTGGAAAAAAACAGAAGTGGGGGCCGGGCTCGCGAGGAAGCAGCTAACCCATTCTGGCTAGCTTCCAGACCCCTCCCTCAGCCGCCATCTGTGGCGGTGCGTGCGGAAATCTCCACGATCAGCATGGTGGCGAAGTTTATCTTATCGCCGCCACCCATATAAGTCCCTCCCCGCGAACACCCGCCATCCCCGAACTGTCCGTCACTCTTCCAGCTACAGGCAGTCATTACGCATTCTGGTCCAGCTTTTCGACGTCCTTTCCCCCCAAAGGCCGTGTGAGCCCAGGACTCACAAACCTCGCCAAGATGTCTGCTGCCGCGGGGAAGATATGGGCTCCAGCAGCCCTACGCTTCCTCCGCGTAGGCATCACCAAAACAACCAAGATGATACGAACCAAACTCGCCAACGCCGCGCGTCCCGCCGCCCAAGGCGAGCTCGCTCACATTCCCATCCGCACGACGCCGACCGGTCGCCAGCCCATACACCCTGCTGCTCTCCTTAGACAGAAGCGCGCCGGCCGATGGCACTCGACCCAGAGCGTCCACAACACCGTCCGCCGGTGGATCTCCACCGCCCAAGGCAGCGGAGGCAATGCGGCCCCGCGCTTCAGCCGGGCTTCTTTCCCGAGCTCAAGCACCTCACGCCGCGTCGCACAGATGACGGGACGTGCTCCCTTCGCGAGCACCCTCCGACCGAACCTCACCGGCGGCGCCATCCCACGCACACAAGGCGGTTACAGTGTTGGTGGTGGGGCCCGGTACTTCTCCCACACCCCGGCCGCCCCAGCCCAGGTGGTCCACAACGTCTCCGTCGCCATGCGGGCCTTCTGCCTCTCGGGCCAGAAGGTGCGTTATGACGGTCTCAACGCGCACGGCGACAAGCGTTACCGCGCCGTCTCCGAGCTCGAGCAGGCTACCTACGTGAAGATGATGGGTGCCGCCCGCGGTAACACCGGCGCTTTCGTCGACTTCAACCTGAACCCCACCATCACGGCTCTCAGCCCCCTGTGCGTCGCTGCCGCTGCCGGCTTCACCTCTGCCAACGCCGCTGCCCCCGCCGCCACTCTCAACCAAGAGGGTTTCCTTGATGTCCTGTCGGGCGACTTCGCCCGCGTTGTGAAGGATCTTGCCATCATCTTTGCCGATTTGAAGCGCATTGCTCTCATTGGCGATCTCCCCGTCACGCTGGAGAAGGGAAGTATCATACGAGTGCGCTTCCCTGGTGTCGATGCTGAATCCGTCGAGCGTCTTTGTGACGACTACGGAGTTCAACGCGGCGTAGTCGGCCAAGACGTCGATTTTGAAGCCGATTCTGGCGTCTCAGTGGCTCTCCGCTTCCCGTTTGCCCCGGACTGTGACGGTGCCAAGACCCTCACATCGCCTGGCGGCTCGCTCCGCTCACTGTCCGGCGTGGACGTGGATCTGGAAGAAGCTTTCATGGACGAGATGGAGGAGAGCCCTTGGATGTCTGACATTGAGGGCTATGAAAGCATGTCACCTACGCCCAAGTCCAGCGAGAACGACGAATACGAAGGCCTGGAAGGAATCTATCGGTTTTTGGAGGAGTGCGACCGCGCCAAGGGACGGTTTTAGGATGCACTCGTCCTCGGTCGCGACTTCTTGATGTCAAAAATTGGATTATGGGTTATGTAAGGATCTACACTCATTGTACAGTAACCTATGACCATGGCCCCGAGAGCGGCTTGGTCTTCAAGCGAGTTTCATATTTCACACATTATGCACTAGGACTTCTCTGAGTACGTTCCCTCATTGATTCACAACTAGCTACTTAAAACTGAGGTAGTACGGGGTTTCATACCCTTTCTCGGATACATCACAGTGAATTTCCGAGCTAAACTTGCGAAGAGTGCTTCGCAGATGTTTCCGCGAACCAAAACTTTGCCCAATTTTCCAGGACCAAGGACACAATACAAACTTGATCAAAACTTCATGACCTTGTGCCAGGCCTCTGCCTCCAAGCTTAACATCTGCTTGTCCTGCTCAAGCTTCTTGACCAATTCCTCCGCCCGCTGGCCACTGCCAAGTAGTGTGGCCAAAGGAATAGGTCGGACGAGATCTCCTGGGGCATAAACCGCAGAGATGGATGCCTGCGCCTGAGGGGTCGAGGGCAATAGCTTCTGAGTGGTCGACGTCTCCTTAGCCTTCTTGGGCCTTCCTCTTTTCTTCTGTTCCTTCTTTGGAGGCGGTGTCGGGGAACCCTGGTCAGCTTTGTGAGGCGTGTTGACCTTGCCAATTGTCATGGATAGACTCTTCGCACTCGTGCTGGTATCTTTTCTCATCTTGCGGGAGCCGACGGTGTCGAGGACCCAAGTCTGTCCAGTATCGGCCTTGGGCGACTTCGCAGCTTCCTTCGGCTCCCCCGGAGTAGTCAAGATCGGCTCAGGGTTCTGGACACTGAATTTTCGGAGGCCTAGGAAGGGGTTGAAGGGAGTGTGACCAACGCTGGAGAGGCGAGGTACAATCGGGGGTTCGATGCGAGTCGGGGTGCGATTGACCAAGAAGGAGGTAAGCTGGCCAGAGGAGACAGGCTTGTCTTTCTTGGTTTGCTCGAATGCGACGGCCTTGCTGTGTTCCTCCTTGATGGACAAAGATTTCTCTCGATGAGATCTCTTATTCTTGCCCGTGGTGGTTGAGTGCTCGCCAGCTGCAGCCTCAGCGGTATGCTCCATCTGCTTTTTTTGCTTCTTCGCCATTGCAACATCATTCTGAGATCGCTTCTCCTTGCGATTCTTCTGAGCCCTACCCGTTTCATTGGTGATGGCGGTGGTGGACTTGTGCTTCTGCTCGCTTTGAACTTTGCCAGAAATCGAAGCGTCATCACTCACTTCTCCCTTCATCTTCTGATCGAATCCATCAGCGGAAAACGACTCGGACTTCATGCTCTTTTTCTCGGGACAGTGGTGGGAATGAGCGAATCCAGAATCATACTCGGCCCTCAGAGGCTCGGTCTCGCTGACGGAGAGAGACGCGGATATCTTGTGCTTCTTCTTCTTCTTTTGAGAAGCCACAGAAGCATTGTCCTCGGTGTTGATCAAGATCTCAGTGCCATCGGCTGAAAGCGGTTTGGACTTCTTGTGCTTCTTGATTTTCTTTCGGGGACCCTCATGAGCAGGACCAGAAGAGTCACCCTCAGCCTCAGCTGTCTTGAGTCCATCGGTCTCGTTGGTTGATAGGGAGCTGGTCTTCCTGTGACCATCCTTCTTCTTCTTCTTCTTCTTCTTCTTGCTCTTCTTCTCGCCGTGCTGATCTTCATTCTGCTTGGAAGACATGGTCTCATGCTCGAGGACAGCTTCCAAATCCGAGAAGTCTGAGGGCGGAACACCCCGACCGTTGTGTCCCTTCTTCGCCTTCTTAGAAGACGTAGCGGGCTCTCTATCTCTCTTTCTCTTTTCTCTCTTGCCATCCGTAGTATTCGTGGCATTCTTGTCCTCCTAGGACGCGATGCTCAAGGTCTTCGGAGCAATAGGAGTGCCCAGCTCAGTCTCGATGGTGCTGTGATACTCACTTTCATTGACAGATCTCTCCGAGCCCGAGTTGTCAAATAAGGCCTCAACACCGTCCTCCTTGGGGGAGCCGAGTGGGTTGTCAAGCTTGGCGAGCACAGTTGTCATGAGACTGATGTCGCGAGCCCTTTCATCGGAAGGGTCCATCTCGTAGAGTTCTTCTCTCTCAGCTAGAACAGCGGTCTGGCGGCGCTTGAATTTCAGCTCTCTATTGTTCATGCGGCGAGACATTTGCAGCATTTCCTCCTGCAGCAGTTGGGCGCCGGCACCCTTTGCATGGCGAAGACGCTCAGTCGCCTTCAGCATCTCTCTGTCCGTCTGATCTCTCTTCTTGATGAGGTTGTCGACTTCGTTGGACAGAATGCGGTGCTCATTCAAAGTGAAGGGTCTGGGGAACTCGGGGTGATCGCCCTGCTGCGTTCGCGCCGACTTGGAAGGCGCCATATCGTGTCGGTCTCACTGGCGATTTGAGGTATGAGACCTGGGTTGCTTAAGGAGTACTTGACGGTGATTGAGGAGAAGATAGGTAGAGAAGAAAAGCTCAGTGGAAAAGCTTTTCTGTGGGAAAACGAAACAAGAAGAGAAATTTTCCTGCCTAAGTAAGGTAGGCTAAGAAGATACTTATTTTGTGAAGCTCCGAGGCAACAACAAGGGAAGGAGCTCTCGGCGGAAGGCAACAGGAAGGAAAGAGCGACCCTGGGAGCTATGACGGAGAACTCGGTCGGTGTTGGCAACGGCCGACCACCGAGGTTAAGCGACCCGACCTTTAGTGAGCTTAGGAAGCTCTGTACCTCAGAAAAAAAAGCAACACTGAAGACCCATGGCATCACGTCTTTCAAAGCGGCCTTTCCACGACCCAGGCAGTCTAAAGACGACTTCGACCTGGATTATTAATACTAGACCTACACGAGACAAATTAAGGACTAAGCCCATCTCGGAACAGACGACTGTGCCGTCCAAGATCCCGAAGTCAAGATCCGGGGTTGCAAGCATGGCGCAACTCCACCCCCACATTTGGACCTCGGCATTGGCAACGGACGTTTCACTGCCACTGGAGCAGCCTTGATTCTCTGCGGCTAGCTGGCCAGAGCTGCGCCGAGGGCACTCCAGCCAGCGCCAGTTAAAACCGTCGCGAAGTCCCAGGGCTCGGCCGAGGTGCAATTTGACCAGAGCCTCCCCGCCTTTCTTTGCCAATTGAAATCGGAACACGGCCACTTCTTCAAAATCACCATTCCAAAGCTTCACGTTCGACAGTTAAAATGAGCGGCCCCGGCGTTGGATTCGAGTACCCCCGCCAGGAGGTTTCCTGGGTCAAGCGGGACGCCCTGCTCTTCGCCAACACTGTTGGCTGCACCGACCAGGAGCTCCATTTCCTCTATGCAAGTTCTATCCATCATCCAGCTCTCTCCATCTAGTCTTGGGCTAACCTCGTGGTAACAGGAGCTTCACCCGAACTTCGCCGTCTTTCCTACCTACCCGATCATTCTTCGTGAGCATCCCCGATTCGCGTTCTCTTTCCGGCCAGCTGACAGACTGCCAGCCTTCAAGACCAACCACTCGGACGTGATCGACTTCTACGCTGCGCAAAAGGCCGTACAAATCCCCAACGTCCCTTCCTTTGACGCTCGTCGTGTCGTCGACGGCCAGCGCAAGATTATTCTTCACAAGCCCCTCCCTACCAGCTCCGAGGGAAAGAAGTTCGAAATCCGACAGAAGGTGCTCGGCGTTTACGACAAGGGCCGTCCGGGATCCGTGGTCGAGCTGCAGACGGACCTATTCGAAGTCGGTACCAACGAGAACTACGCCAGCGTCATCACTAGCAGCTTCTACGTCGCGCAAGGTAACTGGGGCGGACCCAAAGGCCCCGCGACCGAGAACTTCCCTCCGCCGAAGGGCAAGAAGCCCGACGTCACCTTTGAGCATCAGTCCAACAAGCAATCGGCGCTGTTGTACCGCCTCAATGGTGACTACAACCCGCTGCACGCAACGCCTGAGCCAGGCAAAAAGATGGGCTTCCCCGGCGCCATCATGCACGGCCTGTACTCATGGAACACCACGGCCCATGGCTTGCTGCAGTCGCTCGGCGGCAGCGATCCGTCCAACATTAAGGAGTATCAGGCCAGATTCGCGAGCCCCGTCATGCCCGGCGACAAGCTGGTGACGGATGCTTGGAGGACCGGAGAGGTCAAGGATGGCTGGGAGGAGATCCGCTTTCAGACCAAGGTTGAGGGCGGTAAGGTCGTCCTGAGCAACGGCCGAGCCCTGCTCAAAGTTGTGGAGTCTCCCAAGTCGAAGCTGTAAATAACGAATGTATATTTCTAAATGTTTTATTTGCATATGAAGTGTAATCAGACGAAGAAATGCCTGTGTCCATCCAGACGGGAGCCATTGAACCGCGGTCGTTTTGTGCAGGGTTGGCTACGTAGTGACGGAGCCACCCACTAACAATTGTGGTCTTCAGTGACATTTCCTGCTCACTCCCACTGAACTAAAATTGTTGCCTGTCCACTGCAGCTCGCAGATCAAGACCCCCGATATCCGCGATCGGAAAATGTCCTTCGCCCATCGACAAATCCATAGGTGACAAGAGCTCACCGAAACTTATAAAATGACGTCTAACAATTACGTCGGCCAGCGGCTATCCTACGACGGCGCTCTCTGCACTGTCCGCTATATCGGGTCAGTCGCAGGCACTTCGGGCACCTGGCTAGGCGTGGAATGGGATGATTCTGGACGGGGGAAACACGATGGCCAGCACAAAGACGTCCGATACTTCACATGTACTCACCTGTCCTGGTTGATTTGAAGACATTAGGTTCTAAAACTGTTAACCAGGTCTCTCCAAATCCCCCACCGCCGCTTCGTTTGTGCGCCCGACCCGCCCCGCCGATGCGGCGCAGAGCTTCGTTGCCGCGCTGAACAGCAAGTACGCGTCTGAGGCGGCCGCGGAGCGCGAGCCCGAGATCCAAATTGTCTTTTTTGGCAAGAAGCCCGCAGAAGAGGTTGGTTTCGACAAGATTAGACGCCAGCTGGCGCGTGTGGAGGACCTGACCATTGTCATCCTCGACGGGGCACGCATTGCGCTTGATATTGCGCCGGGGGACAAGGGCGTCAAGGAGACCAGCCCGCTCATCACTGAGCTGGACTTGAGTAGAAACCTCTTTGAGGAGTTTGGACAGATTGGCCGCATATGCCAGGAGCTGGAGAGCTTGCGGAGCCTGAGACTCAAGTGCGTTCGAGCATCTTCCGCTGAGCGAAATTGGCTAATTCGTGTTCAGTGGCAACCGCTTCAGAGTTATCGAGGATGAGGAGACCAAGGCGTTTACCAAGGTTAACGAACTGGAGCTTGAAGAAACGCTGTTGGGATGGGAATCTCTCTCTGGCCTCGCTCGCAAATTTCCGTCTCTGGCAACGTTGAGCTGCAGCTTGAACCAACTCTCCGCGCTCCCTTCGGTGCCATTCGGTCACCTCACGAACACACTCACGACTCTGACTCTAGAGTTCAACGAGTTCGCCTCCTTTGCCGACATCGCACCGCTGTCATCTCTCAACTCCCTCCGAAACCTCCATCTGAAGGGCAACAACATCTCCGCCATCTCGCTACCCGACGTCCCGGCCCCAATCTTTCCTCAAAGCCTGCAGTACGTCGACATATCCTACAACGCTGTAACAGGCTGGTCCTTTATCGATGCTCTCCCCGCGTCCTTCCCGGGACTCACCGCCCTCCGCTTCGCGCACAATCCCATATACGAACGCCCCGACCCCGATGCTGCAGGCGGTGGCGGCAACCAGACAAAGTCAACAGACGAGGCCTACATGCTGACCATCGGCCGGCTGGGCTGCCTCAAGGCTCTCAACTTCACTACGATCTCGACCGCGGACCGCGCCAACGCCGAGATGTTCTACCTCTCCCGTATCGCGAAGCAGCTCGCCTCCGTCCCCGAGGCCGCCGAGCCGGAAATTCTCGCCCAGCACGCCCGGTACCCCGAGCTCTGCGCCATTTACGGCGCACCGGACGTCATCCGCCGCGATGATATCAACCCTTCTTACCTCGAAGCGCGCCTCATTACCGTGCACTTTACACACCTCGCCGCAGTCGACGACACTCTGCAAACGACAGCAAAAACTGCCACGATCCCGAGATCTTCCGACATTTACGCTGTCAAGGGCATTGCGGGCAGGCTGTTTGGCAAGGAGCCGCTCCGCCTGCGCTTGGTCTGGGAGACGGGCGAATGGGATCCTGTGGCTGGGTTTGATGAGGACGAGGACGCGGATGACAGCAGCGACGATGAGGACGCAGCCGTTGCAACCGGCGCAAGGGGCGGTGAGGGAGAGGAGGCCGGCACAGCGCAGGAGAGTAAGGGCGGCAGGTGGGTAAAGAGAGAGGTCGAGCTTAGGGACGGGCCCAGGCAGCTGGGCTTCTGCGTGGACGGGCTGGATGTCAAGATCCGCATTGAGGACAGGTGAAGGTCAGAGATTGGGGGGAAAGTGGATGTTGGGTTGAGTTGTCGCCCGCGGGAGGCGGCATGTAAGCTCCGTGCCGCGTCTAGCTCTGCGTCTCGTTTTGTTTGCTGCGTCTGGGCAAGCGACATGGGATGTACGCATGTTGTCGCACAACAAGCCTGAGAATATCTTTGCCTTATGGCGCTCCGGCTGCAAACGAAAAGATAGAAAAGGGGAGGTCAATGACCCCTCCTCTTCTGTTCTTTGGAACCCTCGAATGTAGGAGGCTTCACTTGTGATCTTTTCTGAGCTTGCCAGCTGTGCTCTTCATTGTCCCGAGTCTACGATACGATGCCGCCCTCATCCAGCGTAAACGTCAACTCATACGACGCCCAGTTCAACCGGGGAAGAAGAGGCCTCTCTGAGTCCATGCACAACCCTCGCCACGCTGACGGGGGCCACTCGCCATCGTCCCTGCTGCCGAGGCATTTCATCATCCGCAAAAACAACCCTCAAGACCCCTTTGGCACCCTCGTGCCCCTGATTCCCGTGGACCTACTGCCGGATTATGTCGAGATCGTCGGCGCACCTCGCTCGCTGACGATTGGCGACACGGTGGGGATGTCAAACCTTGGCGCATTCGACATGCCGCAGGACCACTACCAGCTGCGCTTCTTATCGCCGCCGAACGACCCTCTCCACGAGGCAGATGAGCATGTCGCGCACGCCAACGGCCCCAAGGGAAAAGCCGCCAAGGTCGCTTCACCTCTCCAGCCTACCAAACCCCTCTCAACACCCCAGGCTCGAGCCCCTCCGCCGGTGATGCCACCGCCTGCCCGGCCTGTCATCAACTGGGCCGAGGACACGGAGTCAGTCTCGACGGACGATTTCTCGGGGGCCGAGAACTCGTCCGGGTCCAGCCAAAACAACTCTACCGAGCGACGACGAGATCAACATGCAATGACAATGGCCAAGCTTAAGGAGAAGACCACGGCGGAGACTGCGGACCGCATGCTCGAGGTCGCCGCGGCGGCGTCCGCGCTTCATCGTGCGGCAAGCAGCAGCAACAACACCTCCAAGAAGGGTCCCAAGACCGCCAAACCCAAGTTTCCCCGTCCGGCGGGCAGTTTGTGCCGGCACTGGTGCCAAACGGGCCAGTGCAGCTGGGGCACCGACTGCCGGTATACGCACCAGATGCCCGTGACGCTTGAGGGACTCTCGGACGTGGGTCTCACGGAGCTGCCGGCGTGGTGGCGCAAGTCGGCCGGTCTGCCCGTGGAGGGCACGATTGACGTCCGCATCTTTTCTGCTGCTTCCGCTTCCGCTTCCGCTTCCGCCTCCGCCGCTTCAGTGGCTGTCGCTGGCGGGGGCAAGAAGAGCCCCTGTCCGGTATCAATGCCTGGTAGTAATGTGACGACCGCGGTGAACCAGTCCAAGAAAGCCAAGATCAGGGCTGAGAAAGAGGAGAGAAAGACGGCGGAAGAGGTCCCTCATGCCCGGTTGGGGGTCGAGAGGGCTCGGGCGAGTGCGTCTCCGGCGCTTGTGGCCGGGGATGGTGGCAAGAGAAAGCCAAGTCCGGGACGTGTGTACATGCAGCCCAAGAAGGCTCAGCAGCAGTACCTGGAAGTCGAGAAACTTGTCGATATCTAGTTCTGTCAGTGGTAATAGCTGGGGTAAAAGAGACTGAGAGGGGTACTTTCAGCTTTTCCTTGGCCTGCATAATGTATCTACTTTGCTCATAGAATGAACACAAAGTGATTATTCCACGTGGAGTTTTTAACAGTGTCACTTCGGCATCCCGCACAGGAATCGCTCAAACCCGAAAAATCAACGCCTCCATGGCCACGCAAAGATAAGATGCAAATGCGGCGTTTGCTCCAGACGTCAACAACAAGCCTCGCGTGCTGGCCGACACATTCTGCATACTGCACGAACGTGGGTGAGACTTCTCTCGCCTTCCAGATTCCGATGGGGTTTATCGATGTCATCACCCCCGGGCATAGGCGACTTTTTTGGGGGGTTCGGTAGAACGGCTCAACCGCGCGGGATGGATTAGGGATATGACAAGATTACTCCCGACGATATGGAACGGGGAGCAGGCAGGCCGTGCAACGTCAGCGTGCGAGACTGAAGCGAGGACGCAGAAGTGCCGTTCGTCGACCGCACCGACGTCATCATCTCTCTCGGGTGGTCAGAAGCTTAAGTCCACGGCGGCGTAGAACAACGCCCATCAACAATTCCGACCGCTCGGGAATGGAGGGTTCTGCTTGTTGCTAAACCCGAGTGAGCTTAACCCCGACGTGTCGGATTAGGAACCGCACAGACACAAACCGTTGGCAGTTGCCCACGTTCACATGGCGGTGGAGAGGGTCAACCTGGCACGAATGGCACGAAAGAGCTCCGTAATTGCACTTGCCCTTGCGCCATCGTTATGGCCCCGGAAATGCTGCAGAGCGAAGTCGGTAGTGTCGGGTGTTTGACGGCGACCCAGTTTCAGCCATCGCTTTGCAGACGTTGGTGATGTCGCTGTGAAGCGTCCAGGATACTTGTATATATACGCCCCGAACACTCCGCTCAAGTCGGAAGGTTGTTTCTGCTCGACACCAACCCATAGCAACTCTCTATCTGTGCACTGTAGAGTACCCCGCAGCCCACGATAACACAACTCACTAAAACGTCACTCTCACTCGAACCGCAGCCGCATTTGTGCATCCCGTTCAACATGGTCCAGCTCAACGGAAAGGAAGTCGGCCAGATTGGCTACGGCCTTATGGGCCTCACCTGGCGAGCGAAGCCCTGCCCCGACGAACAGGCCTTCGAGGCCATGCGCGCCGCCATCCAGAACGGCAACGTCTTCTGGAACGCGGGGGAATTCTACGGAACCCCGGAGAACAATAGCCTGACCCTCCTGGAGCGCTACTTTGCAAAGTACCCCGAGGACGCCGACAAGGTCATCATCAGCGTCAAGGGCGGCGTCAACGTCACGAACCTTCACCCCGATGGCTCGCCTGAGGGCATCCGCCGTTCTCTTGACAACATTATCTCCCAGCTGAAGGGCCGCAAGAAGGTCGACATCTTTGAGTGCGCCCGCCGAGATGCCAAAACGCCCCTTGACGTCACCTTCGGCGTCATTCAGAAGGAGTATATCGATACCGGCAAGGTCGGCGGCATCTGCCTCTCCGAGGTCTCGGCCGCCACCATTCACGAGGCTGTTAAGCACGCCAAGATCGTCGGCGTCGAGGTCGAGCTCAGCCTCTTCTCTACCGACGTGCTCTCCAACGGCGTCGCGGCCGCCTGTGCGCAGTACGGCCTCCCGCTCATCGCCTACTCGCCCATCGGCCGCGGCCTGCTCACGGGCGAGATTAAGACCATCGACGACATCCCGGAGGGCGACTTCCGCCGGTTCCTACCCCGCTTCCAGCCCGATACGTTTGACATCAACCTGAAGCTCGTCAAGCAGGTCGGGGACTTGGCCGCCAAGAAGGGTGTCACCCCCGCCCAGCTCGCCATCAGCTGGACCGTTGCCCTCTCGAAGCGGCCCGGCATGCCCGAGATTATCCCCATCCCCGGCGCCACGACCGCCGCGAGGGTCAACGAGAATGCGAAGGTGGTGGAACTTACCGAGGAGGAGTTGGCCGAGATTGACGCCACGCTGGCAAAGTTTGAGGTTGCTGGTGACCGCTACCCCGCCGGTGCTCCTATCAACACTTGAGGAATTGCAGAATCTGGTTTCTTGATCTCTGGGGATGTCAGCTTCAAATCATTGTACATAGCTTCAAAGTACGAAATATGAGCTACATGGCATGGCTCAGTGCTGCCGAAGCAAAGATTTTATCCACAGTCGACCTTGCGGCCTTCAGCATTGCAGAATTCTTGTTCGCTCATCATAGTGCCAATGAACAGAAAAAATGAGTAGAAAAAATGCGTAGCTAGCGACACTTACCATTCGCTCTCAGAGGCCAGGCTGTTCATCCGGCCTCCTGCAACAAGCAATGAGCTAGGAAACCGGTTGAAGGATCGAGTGAAAAAAAAAAGTCAGCTGAATCTCGGCAAAGGTCAGCCTTTATTGTGTGGATGACTAAGCGATATATCTCCATTTCTCAGGCGACAACTTACCTTAGTACCTAAGGTAGTCTGGCCCAGTGTCTGACCGGTGGGGACGGTAGGAACCTCCACGTCGTGTTGACTTTCGGCAAGATTCCATACTCCAAACAGGGTTCATTCGTCTCCAAGACGGATGCGTGACGCGTATGGAGATTATCATCTAGTAAATTGGCATGCTGGGTGCTAACCACAGTATCAGGGTATACAGGAATGCGCTTTTTACCAACAAATCGAATAGTAGTGTCTCCCAACCTAAAAGACTACGCCGACTTCAGAGTCGACGACTTCTACACCATCGCCCCACTCAGACCGTGTGCCTCAACTCTGTTGACCAGCTTCTTCACGTTCGTCCACTCTTCGGCCTTCAAGTCGTCTCTGCCGCCTAGACCGGACGCCACCTCGAACACGGTCAAAACTCCGTCAATGCCACCTGTAGCCAAACGCTTGCCCTCAGAAGGCTCCCAAGCGACCTTGTTCAAGCTCTTGGCCAGCATAGTCCTACCATCCTTGCGAGTGCTCGGCGATATTCTCGCCACAGGCTCCTCCGTCTCGACCGTGATGTCCCACAACTCGAGCCACCCCGCTCCGTCCACAAGGGCAAAGACACTCGGCTTGATTGGCGACCACTGCGCGTCGTAGACAACGTCTTCCCGCACAAAGTCGATGAGGGGGGAAACGGTCGGTTCGCCGCCGGCGGTCGACGTCGCTGCAGGCGCTCGCACCTTCCACAGGCGGACACTCCAGTCAAGCGAGGACGAAAGAACCAGGTCGCCTAGATCCACAGGACCTCGGGCGGGGTGGAAGTCGACAGACATGACCGGCGCTGTGTGGCCCTTGTAGCTGACTCTGGCATCAACGCCCGCCTTGGCACCAGCTCTGTCATATCTGTGGCAAGGGAAAATGGTGCCTTCCTCACTACCCACGACGAAGAAGGTAGGGTCGGTTTGCGGGAATCCAAGACATGTAGGGCTGACGTCGTCCAACTTGTATCCTGGAGGTGCCTTCAGCTCCAACAGCTCTTGTGGTTGGGCAAACACGTCCACGCTCCAGCCACACACCACTCCGTCTGTCGATGTCGAAATGATGTTGTTTGCGTTCTGCGTGCCGACAATGTCGACGGAGTAGATGGGATGAGTGTGGCCGTATCCTGTAAGGGGAGTCTTTTGGACGGGGGCCGACTTGGCTCTCATGTCCCACAGGAGCACTTGTCCACTGTACGTTCCACCGATGATCAGATTCTGGTGGTACGGAGAGAACTTGGCAGTCAGGACATCGGATTGGGCATGAAAGACATATTCTGGCCTGTCACGCAGAGCCAAGCTCCAAACTTGAACCAGACCGTCTGGCTCATGTGGCGCAGTGGGATTCTTCGTGTACGATGCCAGCATCAGCTCCGAGTGGTGATGTGAGAAGTCGATGCTGCTGATCATGCGCTTCTTGGACCACCTCTCGTCATAGAACTGTGCCACCTCCTTTACCCTCCGCCGGCCCTTGCCTCCAACGTTGCCGCTTTCGTCGTCTTCATCGTCCGCGTCTTGGCCCTGGAGAGCATAGTCGGTGAGGATGTCGTACTCCTGGTCCAGGGCTCGCTCGATGACCTTGGTAGACTTTTCCAGGAAATCGGCGAAGTCGGGGGCACCGGTGACTGCCTCGAGTTCTTCAGTCGTGAGCTTGCGCATAGGGTAGTTGGCCTTGGCGGGCCCATCCTGCGGGAGGACTCCATCCTTGAGCAGGTCCAGCGACGCCTTGAGCTCCTCCTCGACCTCTCTTCTGATGTCCTGCCTCAACTCCTCTTCCCTATCTCTTTGTCGTCGACTCAAGCGCTTGTTGGGTGTCGACGTGACGGGCTGGGCGTCCTCATTGTCGGAGAGGGACTGGGCTCTGGGTCGGCTAGGCGGTGTCCAGTCTTCGGCGGTCTGCACTCCTTTGCTGTAGGAGTGTACTTCTTTCACAGGAGATGGCGGGCATTCGTATATTGTGGTAAGCGGTGCCGTGGTCAAGCTTAACTGAACTGGAGCCGCCGCCGGAGGTTGGGGCGGGGGTGGAAGGCCGTTGGCGGGGGTCGCAAATTCCGAAGTCTCGGTGCTCAATTCTCCAGCACTCAGGACACTGTTCGGCCGGCTGCCCCTACGAATCGGCGACGCAGCCCCTCCTGTTGTAGATCCAGGTCGACTCTCTCCCACAAGGCTGTTGATCAACGTCTCGATATCGCGGCGGTTCTCGGCTCGGCCTGGGATAGGCGATACTAGCTGTATTGTAACACATCAGCAAACTGCGCCTGCAGCGAGGCTGGTTCAACCAACATCTCCAGGGCTTCCTGTGCTTTGCCGGCTCGCGGTGGCTTGGCTCGCGCGGAGCTCTCTCTGTCTCTTAAGCTCCGCGAGCTTGGCCTTCTTTGCCAGGATTTCATCTCGTCGCTGTTGCATATTGTTGTCTCCTTAATCCCATTGCGGGACGGCCGATTGAATGCGGAAGATCCTGGGGAAGCAAGACCCGGCCGTTGTAATAGTAGCCAAATATCGCAATAATACTCGGGGCTCCAACGGTTGAGACGGACGAGTAAGTGGCGTTGGCAGGCAGTGACGACGAATGTTTGGGTGCCGTGGTGTTGTTTGGTTTGATGGGGATTCCTTTCAATGCGCGTTGTCCCTTCGCGACTCCAGAAAGGCCCCCGGGCCCTGTACCATGGGAGGGAAGGTGCCTCAGCGCCAGTACACTGTAGGTACCTAGGTAAGGTACCTACCTAGGTAGATTGCAGTATGGTACGTACTTTTTAGCTGTCCCTGCATGGAAGTTGGATCTCTGGTCCCACCAAAAGCCCAGTGGTGGCGTGAATCAGCTAACCTTGAAAGGCAGATTAGCGCACGTGATTGCACCGGGTCGGCAAAGGACCGGCAAAACCCATGACCACTAAGGCTTGTAGAGCCAACCTAGGTATGTGCCTAGCCACTGCAAGCTCCCTGTCAGCAAGCTCAGAGTGTGCCTGGCACTCTCCATGGCACTGGCCGAGCCAGCCACTAGTGCTGCTGCTGGGCAGGTGTCCCCCCGTCCGAGCTCCAGAGGCCCGGAGTGACCTGACGGCCAACCAGTGGAAAATCTGCGAGTTTTCCCGAGCATATTTTCAAATCTTCACACCTTGCGTCCCTAACGTAATTCCCTCCACAGAGCTCCGAATAGGGTCAATTGGCAGCCATTGTCAACCCGCGCACTGTCCTTTCCATTGCTCCCTCCCGAAAGCAGTCGCGCAATCCAGGCAATTGCCCCCAATGTCTACCTCAGGAGTTAACGTACGTCCCGCCCGCCATCCGCTTCCGCGTCCTTGTCCTCGTCCCCATCATCTGCATCCTTTGATGCGAGACCCCAGCCCCCTGACCCGACGAGACTCCATCACCACGCGATCCGACCCCGAACATGCCATCCTCGAGCGACTGGGAACACATTGGCTGATTGACAGGCTTACAGGTGCTCCGCTACACGGCCCTCGGCCTGGGCATTTTCTACGGCTTCACACATCAGCGATCCATCACGGCAAGCCAGAAGGCCGCGGCCGCCCAGAAGGAGTATGAGCGCAAGGAGAAGTTGATAGAGCAAGCCAAGGCCGAATTCGCGAAGAAGAACTCCCCAGTCAAGGCGGCGGATGCCGGAGGTGCGTATTCCTCGTCTTCCGCGCGTGTCGCAGTGGCAGCATGGCGCAGCACCCACGCGACACCCTTGGCGGATGTGGGGAGAAATCATACAGAGCTGACATTGAACACAGTCAACCAAGACCCTATGGACCCCAAGTTCGACCTGGAGGCCTTCTTCAACAACCTGGTGAAGCAGAGCCCGTGAGGTGGAAGATAGCTTTTGAGGGGGACGGCTTGCACAACGGATAGACGGGGTCAGGATCGGGGATACGCCTGCGCAAAAAGAACACGAAGAGTCCTATCGAGGACACATAATCTGGTCTTTCGGCAGCAGTAGGTGCATGGTTGGCACCACACCCGACGTCACTGCATAGACATTTTCCTTACGCCTCTGTTTACCCGATGTACATGTGTACAATACGCTCTACTAGATGACAATTCCAAGGAACGAGCCATTGGATTCCATCAATCAGTATTTTCTTCTATGCGGTCGACCAAGATCTCTTTGCATGTCAAGATGCATCGCAAATGGCTCCCGACTGGCATGGGGGCAGGGGATAGGACCTCTAGTATCGAAATGGCTTGCGCCGGTGATTTGTCAGACCGGGCTGGGATGATGGTGCCCTGCGATGACGCTCCCGGCGTCGTTTTGACTTTCAGAACACGCTGCCACTCGCCGTCTCCTGTCTTGATCTTATCTCGAATGACCGATTGCGTAGCTCTCGTAAGCCGCGAGTGTACGAGATATAAACCCCGTCATCTTTGTTGTTGAGTGATGCTTCTTGGGATGGACCGTCCCAATTATTTCATGTATTCGTTTCCTATAATCAGCTCCCCGAGTCTCCTCCAGTCCAAAAATGGGAATTCCTCAGTGGCGGTACAATACAGTAACTCACCCAGTCGTCATCAGTCCTGCCATCTCATAGTCGCGGCCGAGATCCGGAGCACCGGCCATCCCGGATTTCTCGACCCTCGAGCCTGGGAAATCCTTTGTCCGACACACGTGACCACCACATGACTAACGGATGGGAGCTACGACTGCCCTCGTTTCAGGTACCTTACCTTAGGTACCCAACGCAGCTGCCAGTGGGACGCGGACTGAACGGCTCGGCTCCATATGGACCGTGCACCCCGCCCCTGCACAACCGATTCAGGTGCATAAGCTCCAAGCTGTCCTTCTCAGGTCCCCAGTGAGACAAATGGTCGTGGCCAGCTACAATACGCAATCTTCACCTTCAAGGCCACTGCCTACTTACCACCCGTGGCCACGATGTCGGCCCAACCTCTGGAAACCCTCTCCGGAGGCAGCGCGAAGAACACAAGAACTCTCCTCAGAGTCATCATTTTGATCTTGATCGCTGCTGCTGCCGTTGCAAGCCGTCTCTTCTCTGTCATTCGTAAGTGCCCCTCGACACGTTGCCCCAAGCCGCTCGCCTACCCACCAGCGCCAATTGGCATACGGCTGGCGACTGATGGCGCACTACTCCTGCGCTTCAATCGATACTGATTACCATTGAACAGGTTTCGAGAGTATTATCCACGAATGTCGGTTGCCCCTCGCCGCGAGCTCCTTCCTGCCGCCCCGTGCTAACGCTTCGCAGTCGACCCCTGGTTCAACTTCAGAGCAACCAAGTATCTCGTGGCCAATGGCTTCTACAAGTTCTGGGACTGGTTCGATGATCGCACATGGCATCCTCTTGGTCGGGTTACTGGAGGAACTCTCTACCCTGGTCTGATGGTGACCAGCGGCGCCATCTACCACGCGCTTCGAGCCCTGACCGTACCCGTCGATATCCGCAACATCTGTGTCCTTCTTGCGCCCGCCTTCTCCGGCCTCACGGCCTTCGCCGCTTACCTTCTGACGAATGAGATGACCACGTCGCCCTCGGCCGGCCTCCTTGCCGCCGCCTTCATGGGTATCTCTCCCGGTTACATCTCTCGATCCGTCGCCGGCAGTTACGACAACGAGGCCATCGCCATCTTCCTTCTCGTCTTCACCTTCTACCTGTGGATCAAGGCATTGAAGCTGGGCTCTATGCTTTGGGGAGCTCTCTGCGCCCTGTTCTACGGCTACATGGTGGCCTCCTGGGGCGGTTACGCCTTCATTACCTGCATGCTCCCTCTGCATGCCCTGACTCTTGTCTGCATGGGCCGTTACAGCACCCGTCTCTACGTCAGCTACACCACTTGGTACGCTTTGGGAACTCTGGCCAGCATGCAAATTCCCTTCGTTGGCTTCTTGCCCGTTAAGACCAGCGAGCATATGCCCGCCCTGGGTAAGTTCGATTAGCCCTGTCTCTTTCTACGTCGCCAACTAACGCGATGCAGGCATGTTTGGTTTCCTGCAGCTGATTGCCTTCATTGACTACGTCCGAAGCGCCATTCCCAGCCGTCAGTTCCAGACCTTCCTCTACACATTCCTGGCTGCGACTTTCGGTCTTGCATTGGCTGGCCTGGTGGCATTGACCTCGCTTGGCTACATCGCCCCCTGGGGTGGCCGCTTCTACTCCCTCTGGGACACTGGATACGCCAAGATTCACATCCCTATTATCGCCTCCGTCTCTGAGCACCAGCCTACCGCGTGGCCTGCGTTCTTCTTCGATCTCAACCTCCTTGTGTGGCTCTTCCCAGCAGGTGTCTATCTCCTGTTTCAGGACCTCAAGGACGAGCACGTTTTTGTTATCGTCTATGCGCTCTTTGGCAGCTACTTTGCTGGCGTCATGGTGCGCTTGATGCTTACCTTGACTCCCATCGTGTGCGTTGCAGCGGCCATTGCTGCTTCGCAAATCCTCGACACTTACATGGTCGCCAAGTCTCCTAAACCTGAGGACCACAAGGCGGATGAGGCCGCTGAGGCTACTCCCAAGAAGGCGGCTAAGCAAGGTGGACTCAAGTCAACGAGCAAGCCTCTTATTGGAATCTACACGTTCCTGTCCAAGGGTCTCGTTGTCGGTGGCATGTCTATGTTCCTGCTTTTGTTCGTACTTCACTGCACCTGGGTCACCTCCAATGCCTACTCTTCTCCCTCGGTCGTCCTTGCCAGCAGAATGCCCGACGGTAGCCAGCACATCATCGACGACTACCGAGAAGCCTACCAATGGCTGCGCCAGAACACCAAGGAGGATGCCAAGATTATGTCTTGGTGGGATTACGGCTACCAGATCGGCGGCATGGCAGACCGCCCTACCTTGGTTGACAACAACACGTGGAACAACACCCACATCGCCACCGTTGGCAAGGCGATGAGCTCTCGTGAGGAAGTGAGCTACCCTATTATGCGCCAGCACGAGGTTGACTACGTCCTGGTCGTCTTCGGTGGTCTACTGGGATACTCTGGAGATGACATCAACAAGTTCCTGTGGATGGTCCGCATCGCCGAGGGCATCTGGCCCGAGGAAGTCCAGGAGCGGAAGTTCTTCACGCCTCGCGGCGAGTACAGAGTTGATGATGGGGCAACTGAGACCATGAAGAACAGCTTGATGTGAGTAAAAGATGATATGCTTCAAATGTGCTCCTTGCTAACACTCTCAAAAGGTACAAGATGTCTTACTACAACTATAACTCACTGTTCCCCGCTGGACAGGCTCAAGACCGCGTCCGTGGTGTCCGCCTTCCTGACGTCGGCCCCACGCTCAACACTCTTGAGGAGGCTTTCACCAGTGAGAACTGGATCATCCGCATTTACAAGGTCAAGGACCTTGACAACGTCGGCCGTGACCATGCGGCTGCTGCTGCCTTTGAGAGAGGCCAGAAGAAGAAGAAGGCCGCTAAGAAGAGGGGACCCAGAGTTCTCAGAGTTGACTAAGTTGGTAGCTCCATAGGATGACTGCCTCGAGAAAATTCTCAAATTTCTTTGTATCAGGTCAGGGAAAGGTGGCTACAGATTCCACTTGTAGACAAAAAAGCACACTCTGGTGAATGTACACTACTCAATCATGAATTGTTCTTTGTGCATCTTTATCCTTGAAATAGGCGAAGCCTCGATCAACTCTGGTGTGTACTACAGGACGGCGGAATGAGAGGCTCAATAAAAAGCCTCCAGGCTTTGATGATGGAAGGTCAGCCGGGCCAGTACCTATATGATCCCTGTGGCGAGGGTTGATGTTGAAGCCAAGTGATCTTCCTGCGTACCCAGACATGAGCTGCCGGTCCAGGTAGCTAGCTTGCTTTTGTACCAATCTTCAATCTGTTATTCTCCAATTTGTTTCTCATAATTGCTGGTGAAACGAGTCTCGCTGAGACCATATAAACTACCGACATAACCAACGTTCTCACAAGATTCGGGAGGGTGAAAATACATACCCATATCCCAGAGACATATACCACCCATGAGCAATGCCACCGGGCAATAATTGGTACGTACTTGCGCCTTTGAAGGGTCCATTTTCGACCTCTTGCACTCCCTGGATAAACAATTTGGGTGGTGTCCAGCCATCAGGCAGGAGCTCGCTTAACCAACCTCATCCAGAACCACCTTCCTTGCATCTCACCACACACTCTCTGTTTTGCTCTACATAACAACACACCCCTCCAATAATAGTCACCTTATTTCCCAGTTGCTTATTGAGCATCTCCACTAGAGCAGCACGAGCTTAACTGAAAGTCGCAGAAACAACAAGAAACATGATGCCGAAGGGCGGGGAGTCGGCGTTTATAGGTGGGAAAGCTGAGCCCTCCCGGCCTCACTGTAAGCCCCCCTTGGATTGTCTTGATACGAAGAAAGCTAAAACTTGTACAGCAACCGTGCGAAAGGGCTCGCCTCATCGAAGCCAACCCAAGTTGATGGATGGCGAGTACGAGCGCAAGGGTCGGGAAGAAGAGGGACCTCGCCGAAGGCGCATCCGGTCGAGCCGCGCCTCTGTTTGGCCGAAGACGTCATCAGCGACCGCATCGACTCGCGCTGACGTCCCTGGGAGTGTCTATGGCCGATTTTCGATCTCGAAACCGCATAATCGCTTCCTCAGTCGTCCTAATAGCGCTGATCCCGGACCCTCTGCACTCCCTGCGATCTCTGCTGCCTTTACGGCTCAGACTCTTGGCGCTTTCCAGCACGCATCGGAAGCTCACATGCCTAAGATTGAGATTGCCAGAACAGACAAGAAAAACGGCAGAAGTGACACCTCTCGCGACTAGGAGCCCGAGATACCCGTTCATCTTGACGACAACAATGATGGCTACTACTGTTGCGGTTGTGGTATCAGACGGTCCGAAGACCATCACAAGATCCGGAAGTTCCGCATTGGAGAGCCGGTCTGGCGCAATTTTTGCAAGTCTTGCCATGAGAAGTTATTGGCCAGCGGCAACCACAAGATTATCAAGCAGAATGGTAATTTTTGCTTCGGTTGCGGCTTTGCCCGATCGTCTCGCTTCAATAAAGAGCACCCTATCAAGCGCGGTCAGCAACCCGCCAAGAACTTTTGCGCCCACTGCATGAAGCGGATGTCAAAGAAGGCCATAATTCCTGCAGAGACTCTGCTCGGTTATGTAAGCTGATGTGGTTCATCCCGTCGAAGTTTCGTCCTTACTGACTTGATCCAGTCATCTGATGAGAGCGACACCGAGCCGGATGAACAACTGGACGAACTTCCCCGTGCGCGAAGACCAGATTTTGCTAGTCAGCGCTCGAACATTGAGCATATAGTAGAGAAAGTGCCTCGTCGCAGCGCCGCAACCTGCTCAGACAAAACTCGCAGACCCGGCGATGCACCGGGCGAAGGCTCCCCTTCGGCATTTGTTCAAGATCGACTCCAACAGCGCCGCTCTGCTCGGCAGGCCGCTGTTTCCCCGGAAGATACACAGAGTCCGGTTTCAGACATTAGACATGATGTGGCATCCGATGCCAGATACCGATCGCCTTCTGTTGAGGATGTCTCTGATGCAACAGATCAGTTGCATGGCAGTGGGGGAAATGTGTCTGAACGTCATTCTTCACCCGCCTCCAAAATCTCGCCTGCTCTTGTGCGAACGCCCAGCCCACCCGCTACACCCAAAGAGCATGTCAGTATGAGGGACAGTGGACTCGAGGTCGGATCGTCTACGTGCTCAGAGTCGAACTTGACATGCAAATGCAAGCGAACTACCTTTAACGAACGTGTGGAGGTCCGCACATCTCCGACATACTGGCAGCGCGAGCATTCTGATTGTGATGACAGCTATACGAAGTTCCGACACGAGCAGTACCACGAGGCACTTCGTGATGGCAAAAAAGCTGTTCCACTCCAGGATCCTCTGCGGGATCCAGATGGTTTCAGTGCAAGGCGGCTCCATCTTCCACGCTATAGCCCTGACGAAGAGAGCTTCAACTCCTGGAGCATGTCAGATGTCGGACACGATGCTTTTAGCACTTTCAAATCAGGATACCTCAGCAGCTCATTTGCTGGCAACTCAAGCGTCAATCCCAACCAAGCTCATTCGAGTAGCTTTTACACCTCTGAAGGAAATCAGCCCAGCGGCCAGTCACACAGACCCCAAAACTCCAAAAGCGGTCACTTCTCCTGCTCCCAGGTTCCTAATGCTGCGCATTTCCAGTCGCGGTCGAATCCCAGCAACCGACAGCCAGAGCCACGCAACGGAACCAACGCCCATCTCTGTCAAGGAAAGGAGAATCAGCCATGCCCCTTGGGCCAGGCGACCCCTGAAGATGCTCGAACATTGCATTGCCACTTCGACAACCTTGGCAGCGACGAGAAGGCGCAAACGAAAAATGGGTTCTCTCACTTTCACGCCGAGCCTTTCGCTGATCGAAGTGAAGACGCTCACTATCGTCAAGACCCTTGCTCCAGCTACAACTTTCAGACGTCTGATACTGATGGTCAGAACACTGGCTCAGTCAACAACCATTTTGAGGACAACCAACGTGGCTTCGAAGAGACGCCTTGGACCTTCCACAGTACCGACAACAGTGCTTCCAATCAGACAGAGCATGTGTCCTTCTCAGGTGGTTCACACTTTCATCAGTCTGATGCGGACCCCATCGATGCTCATCAAAAAGCCCAATCGCATTCTACAGCTGAGAACTGGGCCCACCAGGAATTCAATACAGCTGATGAGAACGACCCCTGGAAGCATTCGAGATGGAGATATACCGCCAGTTTCCCCGACCATTCGACGGACCAGAAGTCAAACAGCGAATATGAAGCCGCTGGCGCTATGCCTCCTTTCGAGTCCTCGACCGGTACCAGCGACTACCATTCCAGGCTCCATGAGCCCCAAACTCGACTCACTGGCTTTGTCATGGAGATCCCTGACGACATGTCTGACAGCGACGTCCAGACTATGCTCATTCCCGGCTTCGACGACTACGTTCCTTGGCGCGTAGAGGCAGGCACAGTCTGACAGACTTGCCTTCTGATATCGACCGATTCTTTTCATCATTGTCTGAATTTTTTCGACCGGAAACAGTCTATTGCCATCCAGCACTTTGGCCCGCAGGAGGCACCCAAAAAACTGTGCAACGACGAAACATATTGTCGACTTACCTTCTGCCTGCAGATGATTTGCAGAACCTTGCAATGGAATACTTTAGTTTTGTCTTGTTTGACCTTTTTTCCCCTCAACTTTTCTTGTCATTTTTCTTTCTTTCCTTTGATTATCCCCTCTTGTCACGACGCTACGACCGCGGCAATACGACAGCACTAATACCCACCACTTCGCTATCCCGTCATCTTGGACCCTTCTCATTCCCTCGCCCCATCGACGAGTTACAGTTTTTTTCCCTTGAGCAGTCTGCACATGGCATGTTTGTACCGGGAGGTTCCCGGTGATACGCCGAGCGAACGGCATCAACGACATTCAACTCGAATGGGAGGCATCATTGCATGGATTGGAACACTGTCTCTTTGGGCACGTCTCTTTTGGGACATACCTCGAGCCGCCCCTGCCTTTCTTTTGAGCAGGAACTTGGGAAAAGACTCGTTGAAGTAGCATGACGAGGAGTCTCTGAACCGCGGATATGGCGGGTTTGGATTGTATTTCCGGGTCTTTTCTTGATGAGGGACTACTTCTGGATCTTGGTCAGACTCTGGATCTCCCCTCCCCCTTTTCTGGACCCAAGAATGAAACGACACGTCCATCAATTGTACTTGATTAGATAGATACACAACCAATGCCTACGTCAATACCAACTTGATACTGACGTGTATTCGAGGAGATGCTTGATTCCGCAGAAAGGACAGTAACGCTTC
Organism: Colletotrichum tropicicola; assembly: GCA_025962755.1. NCBI lineage: Eukaryota > Fungi > Ascomycota > Sordariomycetes > Glomerellales > Glomerellaceae > Colletotrichum > Colletotrichum tropicicola. The sequence goes on from JAOWMA010000304.1 coordinate 49,809, forward strand.
GTATTGCGTGACAATACTAGTTTGATTTCATGATTCTTTTTCGTAGCCATCTATTCTACAAAGTTTTCGTCTCGCTGGGGGAGGGAGTTTTTATCCATGCTGCCCGTCTCTCATAACCATCACAAGGCGGACAACCGCTGTTCTTGAATTTTTGCTCCAACGGTAGCACCTCCCATGTAATGCTGCACCTAACGCTATCCTATTCATAGTTCATGTTGCGTCCCAAATCGATTCAAACGCCTGGTATGTCTCCACCGGCCCCCGGGGCTTGAATCTACTTCGTTTACCGGCCTTCACTTTCCCGACTTGGGGGGTAGCTGAGGGTATGGAGAAAATCGCACCCTGTTGATACCACGCTTGTCGGTTTGCGGACAAGGAGCCCGCGAGCCGGCCGGTCCTGAACATCCCTTCTTTTCCTACTTCAAGGGGCTTTGAGAGTCTTGCAACGGCGACGGCGCGCCCAGGATGGGTGTCTGGCCCCGGAGAACCGTTGTCGCGGGGGCGCTAGCCGGCGACCCACGCCTCGAGACATTCCTGAGCGCCACGAACCTCAGTGCCTCGAGGCGCTTCTCTTCGAACAGACGGCTACGCTCGCGCTCCCTCTCAATGTTGTGAACGCGCTTCTCGTATTCCTTGTCCGCCTCCGTTGTCAACCGGCGCAACTCCGCCTGTTGTTTAATGCGTTTGTCTATCTTTGAGCAGACTTCATCTATCTTGCGCGCCGTTGGCGAGGGGACGCGCTGGAGCGGCACGTCTGTCGGGCGAGACTTGGCTGAGTCGCCCCAGAAACAGCGGAAGGTGACTTTCGTCTGCTGGGTCGTGTCGGAGAAAGTTCCCCACACCAAAATCTCGTCGCCATCGTAGATGGGAATCCAGGTGCGGGATGGACTAAGGGGATTTTTGCAGTCATGTGAAGGGAGAGGGTGGCCGTTGAGCATGACACCGTTGGTTGCTTTTGTCGAGAGGTAAAAAGCGTATCCATTGCCCTTATCATCTTTGTCCCACGGCAGATCCCTTCGCCATCTGGATGGATCCAACCCCTCCTTCCAGAGGACCACCTTGACGGCGTACTTGGGTACTTTGACCTCCGATCTTGGCTCGTGCACCACCGTGTTCTCTGGGCCTCTTCCCCATGACATTAGCATCTCAGTAACCCTGACAGAGATCCCAGAGACGATTGACCCCGGGGAAGACTCCAGAACACCGACGGCACGTTTCGTGCTCTCGTCCTGAAGCACTGGAACGATAATCCTTTGTGTTTCTGGTGGCAGTGTATCTGGAAGCGAGTCTTCTTCCTCACCGCAAGGAGCTGTAGGAGGAATGTCCCACTCGGTTCCTTCCAGGACTTTCCTGTCGTCCCGTTTCAACAACGTCTTTGTCTCGTCCAATGCCGACCGTTCGTTGGTTTGCGAAGCAGGCATATTGTTGTTCGGCGGGAAGTGCTTCAACGCGAGCTCCCACAAGAGAGATTTCCCAGGGGCGAATTCCTCACCACGAGCCTGCGCACCCTGCTGGAACATATCGTACTGAAGCTGCGTCATCTCGGGGTATCGGAGGTGCCAGGTCTTTTCATCCCTTTCCCAGAAGCTCATCTTGTGGAAAGGCTTATCAATCTGACGTCCTGATTCTAATCTCTTGATCTGTGGCACGGAGGCAAGGAGTTTGTACTCCTCCATCTGCTCATCCGCCAAGGCGTCAAGATTGCCCTCCGACTTAAGACGCTTGAAAATTGGCTTCTCCCGTGGTCGTGGGTCGAACTCGTCACTTGTGTCGACGGACGGTGGCTTTCGTTTGCTGGCGTTGTAGAAAGTGCCGTTAACATGCGACGTGGCTGCAGACTTCATTTGGAGATCCTCGAGGGAATCCATTCCCCCGAGACTCTGAGAGGCCACATTAAGAACCAAGCTTTGCAGTTGGTCTGCAGACTGGCCGTTCGCAGCCGAAACAGAAAGTCGTGCGCCGCTTTGAGACTTCTTCGCGATAATCGTCGACACGTCTCCGGAGTCGTAGCTGTCCCGAATTTCCGTCTCCACACTCTCGTGGCCCAAAATGCTGGAATCGGCCACAGGAAGGTTGAGCCTGTCTTCGGGAATGACGCCTGAGCTGCCAACAGCCGAGACGTTGACTTCTCCAAACAGTCTCGGTCCCGTACCTTGCCCTGGAGGACCGAACGTTCCATTCTCCTTTTCTGAATCCTCCTCAATGAAGTCGTCAATGATGTCATCCACAACGTCTTCGAAAATTGGCTCGTTGTCGGCCAGATGCCGTGACTGCCCTTCCTGGAGGCTGAGCTGAGAGGCGTTGACCTGCAACTCATCTTCCTCATCGGAGATTTCATCAAACGACTGGTCGCCGGTTAGTGGTGGCTTGAGTCTGTGAACCCCTAGCCATGGATGTGACTGCAGATCTCGCACTGTCGCACGGCATTCAGGCCGTTTCTCCAGCATGAGACAGAGAAACTCGATGCCAGGTCGTGTGATGGCTGCCCGGGCCAACGGCGCCGTGTTAAGTGGTTGCGTCATGATCGTGTGCAGCAACTCTGAATAGCTCACGCCGTTCCTCACGGGATATGGAGGACTGCCGGTCAGGGCGTAGAAAAGTACGCCGCCGAGAGACCAGACATCCACAGCGTGGTCGTATCGCTGACCAGCCGCCGCCCTCCTGACCCTATTACGCGGGTGCCGATGGCCCTGATCATCGTACTCTGCATACTCCGAGTACACTTCTGGGGCACAGTAGAGCAACGTGCCACAGAATGTTCGGAGGAATGTCTGTTCGTTGTCCACCATTTTTGAGAGGCCAAAGTCTGTCAATTTGACATCAAAGGGGCTGAGCGACTGGATGAGAATGTTGTCGGGCTTGACGTCTCGGTGGGTAATATGGTTCTCGTGCAAGTGAGCCAAGGCGCTCAGCAGCTGGGACGCCATCTGCTGAACCGATTCTGGTGACAATGGGCCCCGGGTGCTTATGAGCTTTCCAAGGTCGCCGCCACCAACATATTCCATGATGATAATGAGCAGGCGATTGTCCCAGTCAAAGTGCTCTATGTATCGCACAATGTTGGGCTTTTGAAGTTAGCGATCTTGGCGAGCCAGGACAGGGGCGAAGGGGAGCTTACATGTTGCACTTTCTGCATGATCTTCATCTCGTTTTCCACCTTTTGGTCCAAAACGCCGTTCTTGATGAACCGCCGCTTCTCGAGCTCTTTGGCGGCATACGGGACTCCGTCAAACTTAGACGTCACCTTGTACACCACCGCAAATGCGCCCTTGCCGATTTGACCAACACGGTTGTACTTGCCAGACCCATCCCAGTCTCTTGGGAAGCGGTCGGTATTGTCATGGGTCGTCCCGGATGGTAACGCTATCCTAGCCCTTGGCGTATGCTGCTGTCTCCTAGGAGCGGGGAACAAGTCGACCTGGACCGGTTAGTTTTGCATGGCGCTACGACTGCTTCGGGTGGCACGGCTTACATGACCACCTGGGCCCGGGGCAATGGTCTCATTCTGCTGCTTCGCCCTCAGGGCATCCAGATGCACGAAATATTGCTCCAGCTTCGCAGTGTAGGCCCTGTCGTACTCGCCGACGCGTTTCGGTATCCTGACGAGGAACTCGAGATCGTGAGCCTCGGCATGCATGAGGACCTTGATGCGCGAGCCGTGACTAAGGACCCTCCGCGTGTCACACTTTTCATTGGGGGACTTGGCCTTCATGCGCAGCAGGGTGCCGTCGACGAAGGTGCCGTTGGTGGACTGGTCCTCGAGCATGACGACGCCGTAGGCATTGACGTAGATGCGGAAATGGATGTTGCTGAGGCGCTTCATGGGGTCGTTGGCGAAGCATATGTCGCAGCGAGTGACGTTGCGGCCGAAGAGGAAACCGTTGAGGGGGTCCTTGGTCTTGGCCGACAGACGCAGTATGATGGCATGGTCGGTGTTGGGCGGTGTCAGCTGGAACTGCTCGGCCCTGTCCTCCTCCTCGTAGTCCGGCTCGACGGCATCTGCCTCTTCCCTACCGACGACATGTTGCGAGTGTTCGCGAGCGATACGTTGCACCTCGCGGCGGGCGAAGTCGGAGTGCGGGTACAGGAGGCAGATGATGTCGGAGATGTCGTCGTCAGAGAAGCCGGAGTTCTGCTTGCCTACGCGCCGCGGGTCGAGGACATTCTGGGTAGCTGGAGAGCGAGGACAAAGGTCAGCATTCGATCCGTTTTCCTGTCCGCAGGCGGCGTGCGGAGGAGGGTCCGAGACGACAGGCGACGGCGGGATGCGTACCTTGGGTGGGCTGCGACCCATCACCCTCCATTGGGAGCTGCGAAAGGGTGGAAAAGCTCGTGAGGCTCGTCTAGGCTGCCGTCTCGACCGCGAGCGCCGGTGACAGACGGCGTAAGAAGGAACGGTGGGTTCAAGAAGCGAGTCCGGTGCAGGGAGTTTCGCGGTTGGGCAGCAGAAGCGAACAATGCATTTATTACTGTTGGCTAGAAAAAAAGTGTGCTGTTCGCGCGCGCCCTCGTGGGAGACCTCGATGTCATACAGGGTTGGTGGTAAGAAACCTAGTGATGAGTCTTTGCTTTTTCTAAGCTTTTGCGCCACAGGCTTCAGCGGGAAAACGTGGACGTCGTCTTGTGAGGGCGCCTTGTTTCTCGAGGGCCGGTGAGGTTGGTCGTGGCATGCGTTCGTCCGCCAGAGTTTCGACAATGGAAGGAAGGCCACAAGGTACCTAGGTAAGGTAGGGTAGGAGCGAGCGCGCGCGCGCAGGAAGGTACGGTCGAGGGTGGAGGGGTTGTTCCTGCCCCGTCACCCAGCAACGTCGGTCTTTATAAATCAAGAATACAGCAGGGACGTCATGCCGGCAAACAACGAGACCGGGAAAGGGCGACTGGGGAGGGCATCTGAGAGGGTCGGAAGAGTAGAAAAACAATAGCCACCTCAGCCAAAGCACCAAAACGACGCGGTTCCGTCGCGGTCTACTCGTGTGTGCGAGGGAGACGGGAACCAGCGACCGAGGGTCAGATGACGGCGGCTTCTGGACGCGAGGCGTGGGCGTGCGCTCGACCTCGAGAACGGCTGTCTCTCCTTTTGCGCGGAAGCGACGAGGCACTGGCTGCTAGTGGTCTCAAACCCGGGCGGGTCGTCTGTCCAGTGACCATGAGGCAGCTACCGTGGCTGGGCAGGTAAGGCACCTGCCCAAGGTACCTAGTAGTAGGTACCTAGTGTGCTAGGCAGGCCCCTGGGAATGTCTGTCGAGGCGTGCCAGCCACTCAGTGGCGAAAAAATGGCCGCCTGTGCTCCTCTGGGGGGGAAAAAAAAAGGAAAGAAAAAACCAGGGACTAGGGCAGCAGGGGCCCCTTCGGCACCGTCAAGGTCCCCTGCCGTGCCCTGCTGCCTTGCCTGCCCGAATTAAGTTGGCGGCGACAGCACTGCTGCCCCGCTGGACCGTCCCATTCTCCAACGCCATCCAACCGCCGTTTCTTCTCCTGCCGAGATCGACTGTCATTTTTGACATCGGCGCTGTCAGTGACCGCAGTCGACGCGCTGCCTCTCGGGGAAACCGCATCGCCATCCTCACGCGGCTGCCTATTCGAGGGAGAACCAACGCGGCTGCTCGAAGCAACAGCGCGCCCGTGCAGCGGGCTCGACCTCTCCTTCATATCCTACCTACCCGAGGGAGGGAGAGAGAGAGAGAGAGAGACTCTGGGCAAACAACTTGACAATCACTCGTCAGGCAGCATCCCGGGCACGTAGTACAAAAGTTTGTCAATGCATTCTCATGATATGTCTTCGGCCGTCTACTAGTCGTTATGCCACTGCCAGCCATGCTATTGTACTCTGACTCTACTCATGCGACAAAAGAAAACCCAGATGCTTATCCAGTCTAGAAACCAATGGCTCAGCCAACTTTCCTGTGGCTGTAGTTTCCTCCCAAACGCCTTTCATGGGGCCCCCCCTTCCGCTAATGGTATTACACGCTTTCTTTTTGTTTTCTTGTTGTTTGCTGCCGAGGCATAATACCCCAGTTCTTCATGCCAACACAACGTGCTTCCTCTCGTCTGTCTCCCTCACAGTCCCTCTTCCCCACTTTCATCGTCCCAATTAAAATGCCTGCCCCTGGTACTGAGCCTGGAACGGCTGTCGACCGCCTTGTTGAGGTCCCGGCGAGTAGGTTCCCTGAGGCATGAATCGCGGGTCCATCATCTGAGGTCCGGGGGACTGACGACCCTGCCGCATGGCCATCGGGTTGGGATAGCCTCCAGCTTGTGGAAAGCCACCCCCCTGAACAAAACCGTTCCCTTGACCAAAGCCACCGCCCTGGCCGTAGCCAAAGTTCTGAGCAGGTTGAGCGCCGTAGCCATTCGGTTGCACGCGCGGCGGTACCATCTGCCCGCGGGACATGTTGCTCTGAGCATACATGCCTTGGGGTGACATGACCTGCTGCTGTTGGGCGTACATTTGCTGCTGGTAGGCTTGTTGCTGTTGCTGGTGCTGCTGCCTCTGGATTTGTTGTTGATATGCCATCGCTTGCTGTTGCTGCCTCTGGTTGATTGCCTGCTGCACTGCCTGCGTGTTCATTCCCTGCTTGGCCTGCAGTCTCTCGCGTTCGCGGGCTTGAATAGCCCCCACCAAGCCGGCTCCCTGGTTGTTGTTACCGTTCCTGTTTCCGGCCATGGTGATGAGAGGCGAGCCAGTCATACGTGCCACGTGCTCCTGCTCACGTGCTGAGAGATGCGATGCGACTTCGCCGTTGCTGGCCATGTCCAAAACAGTGTTGGCCCCGCGGGAACCTGGACGCTGCAGAAGGTCTGCCGAGCTGCTGCGCGAGTGACGAGCGAGCATCTCCGCAGACCCGTTTCGGGTCATGGAAGGCGTAGGCGTCATCGACCGCATGGTCAGCATATTGCCCGATGGAGTCCGACCGTGGCCGTACATGGGAGTCGTAGCCTGGGCGGCACGTTGTTGGACAAACTGCTCTGCGGTGATGCCTTGGCCTGTTCCGGCGCTCGCAGCAACTGGTTGCCATGCAACTTTTCTGACCGTGTCTTCAGACTCCTGGCGGTTGTGTCCTGGATCCAAGGGAGGAGATTTGATGGCAGGAGAGAAAGGTCTTTGCAGTCCCGGTATTCCCTGAGGGTTCAGCGGAGTAGGTGTCTTGTTCCTTGTGGGTTGGTTGGCGCCATAGTTGACGGTTGGGCCAAAGTTGACTTCAGGAATGTTGAAATCCTCCCGGCCAGAGACTGGAGAATCTGCGCCGCCCACCGTTTTCAGGACACCGGCTCGAGGTCGCTCAAACGACTTCTGTGAGTGCTGGGTCTCACTCGACTTGCGACTGGCGTAGTCCGGGCTAGCAGTGGATGAGGCATCGTCGTAGTAGCTGCCCTCGCTCCTTTGCGTCGGCACTCTGTGGATTTGTTGCTCGGGCAAAGGGGTGCGCTGTCTGCCGTCGTGAGGGTGAATTTGCTGGAACCCGGCTTGGTCAATGACGTTGTTGCCCCAGCAGCCGCCGCTGGACGCCGAAATGGGTGTGTCCTGGGGGCTCCTCAAGCTGTCCGAACGGGTCGGCAAAGGTTTCCGCTGGAAAGCGTTCGCTGTGTTGATTGCTGGCAGCGGAACGCCACGGCCTTGCGCACGAGGATCCATAGAGTAATGCTGAGGCGGCGGCGGTCCGTTCATCATTTGCGGATTCATACCGCGATTTCTCATCTCTGGAGTCGGTATGCGACCAGGACCGCCGATCGGGGGCGTCCGGGTTCCCTCAGGACGCGAAAAATTGTTGTACGGCGGCTGGGGGCGGCCCTGAGGAGGGAACTGGGGAGGCTGGCCCTCGATCGGTGTTCTCACTTGCTGGGGACCTCGCATGTCGGGGAAATGAGCCGGCTGGCCTTCCACGGGGCTTCTCATCTGCTGAGGGTCTCTCTGATCAGGAAACTGAGGTGGCTGACCCTCCACGGGGCTTCTCATCTGCAGCGGACCTCGCATGTCCTGAGGGCCTCTCCCGTCCTGAGGGGGACGCATGTCTTGGGGGGGTCTCGCATCATGGGCACCGCGGGGCTGAGGGTCAGGGGGGAGGGGACCACGCGGATGAGGGCTGGGGGGGCCGAACGATTGTTGGGCAAGTGGTGATCGGGATCGCTTCTGGTTCATGGGTGGAATGGGGGGCGGCAATGATTCCGAAGGAGGGGGGGTATTGTGGGTTAGAGCTTCACCAGTCAAGTTGTTGTCAGCAAGGCCTCCCACAGGATGGGCAGCGTGAGGATGTACCGATCGGTTAGCTGTGGTGGGATCCTCTCCACTCCTCCTTTCCGAAGAACCCTCCGAGGCGTCATCAGGAGGAATCGCGAATCCTCCGGCCTTGGCCAGCTGCGAAAGCGTGGTGTTTGACAGGCGACTGGTCGCCCTGCGAAGATCTGGTGAGTGGTAAGGCTTGCCCGCAGGCTTGGACTGAGGTCCATGGTTGAAGGCGGGAGGCACTGAGACAGGCTCCGGAGACTCTAGGATGCGGGAGTTGGTTTCGATCTCTCGAACAGGTGTGCTTCGAGCGGTGTCGTCATCAGAGCTCTGGGTGCCGGAGCGGAGGATGCCCTTGACCGGGGTTGGGCCGCGCGCTGGGGAGTTGTTGTAAGAATTGCTGTGAGAGCTGTCGTAGCCTCTGTCCTCGACCCTGGGAGGTGCATGGCCAAGCAAGTGGGGATCTGAAGAATTGCGGGCGTGGTTTGCCTTGTTGATGCCAGAAAGAGGAGGAGGTGCGCGGGAGTTGGTGATTGCGGGTGCTGTCTCTGAACGATTGGGAGTGCCCAAAGACATGGACCGAGACGAGCGGTTGGAAATGGCATCATCGGCAAAGCCCACCCTGGGCTTAGCCGGGACAGGACTCGATGAACCATTGCCAAAGCTGAGACGGTTGCTCTTTTTGCTGCCGCTCCTTTGACGCGTGCTGGATCCTTCATCGACGGCGTTCATTCGCTTACCAGTGAGCTCCTTCAGCCGCTTCCTCCATTCACGCTCTGACCAAGATGAGCTTCCTTCTGTCAAGATCAGTCCAGAAACATCCAGAATCTCAAGGTAGCCGTATCGTCTGTGCTTTGGCATGGCGAACATGAGGGATCTTGGGTCCAGGACACTGGCGACAAGCCTGCCGGGACGGCCGTAGAGACCAAAAGTGTCCCAGGTCGGGAACAGGAAGCGCAGGAGCATTTCGAAGCCGCTCACTGCAGGGTGGGTTTCGGGCATGATAAACACGAAGCCCTCGGTTGAGGAAGGCGGCTCGGAGTGGATAGTGATGTTGCCCTCGATTTTGAGAAGCGTAGATGCGTCGATCAGGGACTTGGCCTGCGGGTAGATGGCGTACGAGGAGTAGGCATCGGTAATGGTGGCAATCGGGCGGGCCTTCTTCTGCTTTTTGCCGTCCTTCTTTGTGTCGTAGAATTTGATGTCTCCCTTGAGTACGGGCATGTGGCGGTCGTAAGGCGATTTCTTTCTCATCTCCTTCTGTGCCTTCTGATACTCCTTCTCGTCGGGCGGAGAGATTACGCACCAGCATCGTCTCCAGGGAACTCCGGCGCCGAAGCGCACACGCACCCATTCCTCCGTCTTGAACTTGGACCTGTCCATGATGAGGTTAATGTTGTTGAGGGACTTGCCCTTGCCGGCAATGAGGGCGCCAGTGTAGGCCTCCTGGAGGGTCGAGTGCTCGAAGATGGCGAGCCTGATGCCGGCGGTCCATTGTATTAATGAGTGGTGAGAGTTGAAGTGGAGCAGGTAACGGTTTCTGCCGGCAGTTGAGATGCTGAGAATGTTCTGCAGCGGTTGTTCGTCATTCGATCGTGTTGGTAGGGATTCGATCTGTTCGCCAAGGGGAGATTAAATTAGCATTCGAACCCCCACCGTCGCATCTCCCGTGTGCCGCCCGTCATGCTGGGGGAGGTCTGGGCGCGACTGCGACTGCCCAAAGATCCGACGACTGGGCTGGCGACTTACCATCTTGATGGATGCGTCCGTCAGGTTGATGAACTTGGGTAGGACTTCGCCGTCCTCGCCAGCGGCGTCCAGCTCTGCAGCGTCCCATAGCGAGAGGACGGTGCCGACGAGCTGCGCAAAGCATTCGGTCCAGGTGCGGTCCGCATTGGGCTTTCCCTCTGTGGATTTCATGTCAGTAAGAAAGAATTGTTCCTGCAGTCTTGGTCCCCCAGGACTGCGCACCGACGGCAGTCGCGGGAGGCAAGGGATGCGAAGCCATCGGCGGGGACGGAGAGGACGACTCACGGGTGTTTTGGTCGTCCAACTTGAGAAAATAGCCCTCCTGGTACAGCTTGTTCGCATGGCTGTTGAGAAAGGTGAAGATGGGCTGCAGCTCGGGAATGGTATCCTCGTTGATGTCCATGAGGGGCGGCTGGTAGGGGATTACCATCGAAAGTGGGCGGGAGGAGCTGCGTTGACGGCCTCTGGGACTATTTACGGGCGAGTCGTTTACAGAGGTGTTGGCGGGCGATGACGCATATTCGGGCGGCGGACGCGTGGGCGAGGTAGGGGTGGCGGGGCGCTGGGTGAAGCTGGCGGGCGGTTCGGGGAAGGGCTCTGTTTTTGACTGCGGCGGTTGCGACTTGTACGGAGGAAAAGGCGTCGAGTCGTGGGGAGGCGACGAATTTGGAGTCGGTTGATTCTTGCTGGCGTCCCGAGGAGTCCCAGAAAACTGGGACATGAAGGATAAGACTGTTCCCACGGAAGCCGACTTGGTTAGCATGATTGCGCGCGCCCAACGACCAGCAGCAATACCGCTGGCCAAAAAGTAATATTATCGCCTGACGCCCAAGTAATTGGCCAGGACCGCCGAACCGGGGGGGGGGGGGGGGGGGGGGGGGGGGGGGGTTGGGGGGGGGCGGGGGGGGGGGGGGGCCGGCGGCCGGGGGGGGGGGGGGGGGCGCGGGCACGGGCGGGGGCCGGGTGACCGGACAATCGATG
>JAOWMA010000305.1:1182-59717 GCA_025962755.1 Colletotrichum tropicicola
TTTGGTCTCTTCTTTTGTTTTTTTTTCCCGGGCCCGCCTGTTCTCCGCACACCTTTCTTTTTTTTGCCCCCCCCCCCCCCCCCCCCCCCCCCACCTGACGGCGAAGACAATAGCCGGAGCACTGCGAGGCGGTCGGGGTATGTTCCTCTCGACGAGTCGACGAGGGCGGAGCAAAAGCCGTTACACTACAAGAACCGGGGGGTTCGCGACCAGGTGTGTGATTGAGTGCTGTCAGTGTCGGCACGAGGTTGGATTGCAGGTGTTGGTGAAACGATTGCGACTTGCGCTAGCCCGGGACCACGGTTCTTTCGCCAAACAGTTGGCAAGGACGATCACGGTTCCTGTCATTGTTTTTGACGTGAAAGCCTAATTTCGCCCGGGGGAACCATTGGCGATGTTGCGCTGACAGGTGCGTCTTGATCATACGAGACATAATTGGGTCGTACAGTCGTACTCGAGCAGTTCACGAGCGTCGCTCACCTGAACAGTGGCAGTAACGTCCACGCGTAGGCAGGACTCCGCACCAATAGGGTGGGCTATATGTGCGCGCCCTATCCGCAGAGAGGCAAGAGTCTAGACCTTTTTTTCTGCTCACTGCTTCCGTGTCTCGGGCGACAGGCGGTGGATCGACGTCCGGGAGCGAATGCTACGTGACCAGCGCGCACGCAAGCAGCGTAGCACGTAGGGCGGGTGTTTTGTCTCTTATCGGAATTGTGGTGTTAGCAAGCAGGCATAGGTATGGCATGGTGCTCTTAATATCGAGCATCGTCATCATCGCCGCGTTTTTCCGTACCTGAAAATGATACGCCATGGTACGGGGCCCTGGTCGAAACGGGGGGCCGGCCGGGGTGCGGAAATGTGGGGAACAGGCGCCCGGTCCCTCCGATTGCCGATTGTGGTGTAGCTGCGATTTTCTGTGGTGTACCTACTAGGTAGGTATCTCCCCCCCCCTGATTATGTGCATGTTGCTGTGCAATCCTTCCGGCGGGCGCCCGCGCGCGCCAACCAGAAAAGAGGCAAACGTAAATCCGGGAACTTTTCTTTTTCCTATCTAGGGCGGGTTCACATAAACGCAATGCCGAGACTTTTTTTTTTTCTCGGTTCCGGCTCCTGCAACTGCCGCCCGGTTTAATCGACACCTTCTTCCGACTACACGTCAAAAACCATCACAACACGGGTCATCTCACCTGTGTCATATCTCGGGCTCTGGTCTCTGCTCCTCTTTCTCCATTGCTTCTCCATTGCTTCCATTGATTGGTCTGGAATGTTCCACCCATCAAACCGGGAAAACCCCCCCTTTCTTTGCAGTAAACGGCCTCAAAGTCCACAAACCTCCACCCGAGAACCGGGGACCCTTCGCTGAAGACAATCCCATGATACCGGCGGGGCACAGAACGTCAGGCCGGGGTGGTGCCGGAAAGGGCGCAATCTCTCGCTCTCGTCCGACGACGCACGTGGGTAGCGGCAAGATTGATTAAGCGATTCCGGCAGTGTTTGCTTTTCTGCTCATGGTGGACTGTTATCTTGCCCCCAATCGTCTGTTGGTCGAACACCTGGGTCTCCTTGGGTTGCCTCGGAAGAGGAACTCGCGTCTGGAAAGAGGATAGGGCGCGGGCATCTGCCGCGTCGCGCATCCGATCCCTCCCTACCTTACATGGGGGTAGGAGAGTTCTGTGAGGCTTCTCACCCGGAGCTCCGCCGCTGACAATACCCCCGGATATGGGCGATCTTTACCAGTTTACGGACAACTTCCTGTGGTTCTCACGCACGGACGACGACGACGATGACCACGGCTTACTATGCGGTGAGATTTTCTCGAATGATTCACTGACGATTCTTCACGGGCTATGGTCTGAATACGGTTGAGGAACGGATCTTGATTGTCTATCATTCCTCTACAAAGAGCCACACTTCCACTGCGCTGCCTCGTCGAGAAATTGTCAAGTGACGAGTCAACTTGTCTTCTGCCACGCAACTCGGATCAGGCGCTTAGGCAAGCTTGGCCTGGCCGTTCTTGGCGGCCAGCTCGACGCCCTCGATGACGAGGTCAGGGCGGGACAGGAAGGGAGAGTGGGAGGTGTTGGCGTAGAAGGTGGTGTAGCCGGAGGGGAACTGGGCGGCCATGGCCTCCTGGGTGGCGAGGGGGATGGCCTGGTCCTGCTGGCAGTGGAAGTACATGACCTCGATGCCCTGGTTCCAGGGCTCGTAGGTCGCGGGGTCGGAGAAGACGCGCTTCGACTGCCAGCTGAGCTCAGCGATGGCCTTGGCCTTGAGAACGGGGTCAACGTCGGCGTAGAAGATGGTCTCGGGCGTGTCGGCGAAGACCTTGTCGCCCTGTTTGACGATTAGTTCTGATCTTCAGTCTGGGAGTTGCTGCTCCGTTGCACACCCGTAAGGGTGTAAAACGGTGACAGACGCAGCTCGGCGGGACTTACATCAACGCGCATCCAGGGGAGGTACTCTCCGCTGAGCATGTCCAGGAGGCTGGTGTTGTTGGGGGCGGCAAAGGCGCTGAGGTAGACCATCATGATGACACCGCCAGTCTTGCCGGCGGCGACGCGCTGCTGCCAGCCGAGGCCGGAGACGGCGTTGCTGCCGACCATGCCGCCGTACGAGTGGACGACGAGCACGATCTGCTTGCCGGCATCGGCGAGCTTCTCGAGGGTGCTGCGCAGGACTGCGGCATCCTCCTCGAGGCCGACGGTGGCGGGCTCGGCGCCGACGGACGGGAGGGTGATGGCCTCGGAGGGGTAGCCCTTGAGGGTGAGGCCGGCGCGGACGAGGTCGAAGGACTGCGGTCCGTGCCAGGCGCCCGGGGTGAAGACGACCGTGGGCAGGTCGGCACGGGGCAGGACGGCCGCGGAGACGGCAACGACCGAGGTGAAGAGGGTTGCGATCTTGGAGAAGAACACTTTGACGGGAGTTCTGGGTTAGAGTGCTTGTCTAGGGGTGGGCAGAACACAGGACAACTGCCGATCGATACTCGATAGGGGGTAACGTATATTAAAAGACCGGTGACGGGTGCACGGAGGGTCCTAAGGGGGTATTGTATGTGTCAAAAGGAGTGACGGGTAACGAGAGTGGGATGCCGGAGGCGTGTAAGGAACGATTAAGTTGGGATTTGGGTTGATCGATCGAGGGGCAGATGCCCAGAGGCTTGACAGGACGAGGCGGGAGGGGGGAAGACAATTAGGGGCGCCAACGCGTGAGGAAAGAAGAACCCAGAACCACGGAGAGCGACGAACTGGTGCGGTTTTATCCTCGTCCATAATTGCTTCCTTGAACCACGGCATGACACCTCCCTCGGCCCATGTGCGTACGCCATCCCATGAACGTCTCCAATATCTCCCATGTTCCCCTTTTTCCGAAAGAGGTGCGAGCGACGGAGGGTGGTTGAGATGGGATTGATGGGATCCGGGCGAGGTTGTATTGGCGATGGGGCCTTGTTGTGTCTGAACTCCCGTGATAGTCGCCGCGATCAGACGTCGTGCTCGGTGGCCTAGGGTTGCGGCAGTGCCACTCTGGTATGGACAAGGGCTCCTAATCGCCGTTATATTGATGTGCCGTTGGATCCCCCAGTGCGACATGCCCCCTCTGAGGGTCCCAATCGACTATTCAGTCGTTGCTACCCGGCACGTCGTCGCCCCTCAAGTGCCGAGTCAGTTACATCTCACCACCTTTTTTTTTCGAGCAGGGTATCAACAATGACTTGGTATAAGGACTCTCAGGAAGCGCTGTCAGCTCCCACTTCGGGATCCATTTTGGTCCCGTTCGAGTTGATTTTCGCCTGTCTTTTCCTTCATTATCACTTGTGTCTCCTTCCGCAGTCGACGCTCAGATATTGGTTTCCTAGCCGGTTATCCCGGTTCTCCATCTTTTTTGTCCCTTTCCCTCTTGAGCCTCGATGGCCGACACGGCGGTTATCGACGACCCTCTGGCTGACAGAGGCCCAGAATTGAGTGGCACCACAACGGCTCTGCTCGTTCTCGCAACCGTATTCGTTGGCCTGCGATTCTGGGCGCGATAGACCGTTGGGTTTCACTATGGCCTCGATGACTGGTTCATGGTGGTCGGATTGGTGCGTACGGTACCTGCAGAGCTACGAAACGAAACTGACATGTCGACGCCAGATATTCACCTTCATCTCTGGAGGCCTCAACTATGCTAGTAAGCGCAGCAGCCGTAGCACCGCAAGGTCGACACGAACTCACCCTGACGATAGTGATTGGGCAAGGCCTCGGCCGTCATGCTTCGACTCTTTCCCTTGACCAGCAAGTGCAGTTCCTCAAGCTGCTGCTGGCGTTTGAGTGTATATATGTGACGGCAGTAATGTTCATCAAGATCTCACTGCTGCTGATGTACCGCCGCATCTTCCCCTCCCGCGGCTTCAAAATTTCGGCCATGGTCCTCGGAGGTCTCACCATCGGCTGGTGGATTGCCATTGTCCTGGTGTGCGTGTTCCAGTGCACGCCCGTGGCCAAGGCCTACATGCCCTTTATCGACGGCACTTGCATCGACCTCAAGGCTTCCCTCATCGGCAACGCAATCCCCAACATCCTGACGGACGTGGCCATCCTCTGTCTGCCTATCGGCCAGGTGTGGAGACTGCAGGTCACCCTCGTGCAGCGCCTGTCGCTGTGCTTCATGTTCTTGCTGGGTGGATTGTAAGTAGAAACAATCTTCGATGAAGGTAACCTGCTGACATGAGCAGCGTCCTGTTTGCCAGTATTTACCGCTTCACGACCATTATGCAGTCCCAGCTCACCGACACGACATGTAAGTTTTATGCTCGGGAAAGGAGAGTCGACCACCGCTGACATATAATATTAGGGACCCTCGCCACCGCATGCACGTGGTGTGTCGTCGAATGCGCCTGCGGAGTCATCAGCGCATGCCTCCCTACGCTGCGCCCGCTCATGGTAAAGGTCTCGTCGCAGTTCGGCAGCATTGCGACCAAGTACAACCTCTCCGGAGGCCAGAGTGGTGGCCGCGCGACCAAGATGGGCAGCCGCGGGCCCACGGAGCTCATGACGATCGGAGGCAGAGGCGCGGCAAGTCGGCCGACAGAGGATTCAAGCGCCTGGGCACCGAGGACGGCAAGTACGCCATCACGACGAGCGTTACCACGCGATCAGAACGAGCCGGTAAGGGCAATGCCGACTCCGACTCAAGCGAGGACCTGTCGCTCAAGGGCGGCATCCGCATCAAAGTTGACCAAGAGGTCCGCTGGGGCGAGGAGGA
This sequence comes from Colletotrichum tropicicola, assembly GCA_025962755.1. Taxonomy (NCBI): domain Eukaryota; kingdom Fungi; phylum Ascomycota; class Sordariomycetes; order Glomerellales; family Glomerellaceae; genus Colletotrichum; species Colletotrichum tropicicola. The sequence continues at coordinate 6,424 of JAOWMA010000305.1, forward strand.
CCCGAAGTACGGAGAATCGAAGTACCAGTCTTCGTCCAGAAGCGCTTCATCATCGGGCCTCGGGTCCCGGCCGTAGATCATGACTTGCTAATGAGTAGCGTGTATTAATAATAGCCGAACATAATAAACCTAATAAAGATTCTTCCTCGTTAGAATCAGCGACCATCCGCGAGGAGTGACTGACCTTCACCCATGGCCGCTCCCGTGACCCTCCTAGGCGTCGGCGTCGGCTTCCCTCGTCCCATACTCGAACATGCCATTCGACTCGACCGCCCCCTCGTCCACCAGCTTCTTGGCGGACTCCACACCGGCCACAGGCAACCGATACTCGAACTTCTTGCCGCTCGGGGGGCCGCTGCCGTTGATCTGATACGGAAATGGGAGGTACTCGGGGAGCAGGCCCAGCTGGCGCAACGCGGTCGCCTGGTCCCAAGCGATGTGCTCGTGGTGGAGGTGGTCGCCTCGGACGTTGACGACGCTGGTAAAGGGGATGGAAAGGTGCTTGCCCGTCGGCGGCACTCCGGGAAGGCTATCAACGTCAGACAGGATAGGGAGTCTTTGTGGGACAGCGCATACAGCCAGTCAATGATCTTGTCATGGGTACACTTGAATACGAATTCATCAATCACTCGATCGATGCCCACCGTGCGGCTCACCAGCTCAAGTTCAGTGTCGGCGGGGTTGTTGAAGACGAAGTGGTCCCGGTAGAAATTGGTGAGGTGCGCCCTGCCCACGCCGCCAGTGAGCGTGGGAATATGGTTGACCTGCCGCCGTCAGCATGGCTCATGGTTCAGTCCGGGATACCCACGTAGGGCTGCTCAACCATGGTTGCCATGGTCTTTTCGACGTTCCTCTCGCCAAACTCGAAGAGCGTGTGCTCCTCCCAGACGGCCTCGAGGTCGAAATATGGGCCACCCAGAAGCGGTTTCAGGAAGGTCAGCGTGCGCGTGTGGGCAAGACCGGCAGCACTGGCGTTGAAGTTGGGATGGCTCGGGATGACGAAGAAGTCGCCTGCTGCGCCATATAAATGCGTTTTTGCCGGAGAAGCTGGCTTGGAACCGTCGGCCTGCGTCCCGGGGACATGTGACAGGGTGGGAATGGAGAGAGCCTGGGAGAAGTTGAAGAAGACGGCGGCCTTGATCTCAGTATACTGTTCAAGTGCGTCTACGACCTTCGAAGATGGCGATGCGAGACAGACTGCTACTTGTTAGAAGGGACCGCGCAGCCTCGTGACGGACGCACCGATGATGCCAAACTTGTCCTTCTCGTCACAGCTCTCAAGGGCCCTTAGGCTCGCAATCGCTGAGGCGATATTGACGGCGACTTCCTCTCCAGAAGCAACAACGATCTGGGCCACGGCATACCCCTCCTCGGCCCATTTCTGGGCTGGCGGAGGGTCCAGGATCGTGTCATGCTTGGACAGATTTACGCCCTGTTCGACCAGAATTAGCAGGCCGGGGCCGTGTCCTCGGCGCGACAGCGGCGGCTGGATGGTGATTTCAGGCATGATTGTTCACTGATTCGAGTTGGTTGATCGAGAACGCTCCTTGTTTGGGGGAAATTGCAGTTGGGGATGATGAATTGATGGATGGTTTCCTGGTGTTGTTACCTAGGTATTGAAAGCAGGAGATGAGATGGCCTCCACTTGCTGCAACCCCCGCTCGAGATAGCAGGCTATTTCCAGATAAGGCAGTTCCGGGCCAGCAGGTTTGCTGCTGCACCAACCCTGCCAGTGCGACCTTCATCATGAGATGTTGCATCTTCTGCCGCCCATCCGTGCTTGCGCGGTAGCAATGAGGCCATCGTGGAGTCTTGGCGAGACGGACAGATTTTACAGGCAACGGTGGCAGCTGCCGTCAACTCCTCGGCACTAAACTGACGTGCGCCGAGTGTGCCTGTCTCTACCTAGTCGGTCCTCCCTTGCATCTTGAGACGGCAATTGAGCGATAAGCATTGCCAAAAGTCAATTGGAGTCTCGGCGCAATTCTGCAGGAGTGTCCTTCATTCAAATCAGCCGTGCAGCCGCGCCGTCAAGACGGCACGGTCGGTTGCTAGTCCATCGTGCCTTACCAATCGACTGGTGCAGAATGCAAGGGACCAATGCAGGGGCGCTGCAGGGACGGCCGGTGTTCGATCGAGGGGTCTCGAGCAAATCCTGTGCCACTGCGAAAAGAAAGCCTCCGATAGGTGCAGCAGGGCGTGGGAGTGCGTGGGACGAGTACTCATTTGCGCAAAGCTCAGCTTCGTCGACATGATCGGATATCACCAACACAAGGGGGGCGGGGTACGTACCGCCAAGTCCCGTGCCGGGAGGTGGGTGTCCGGGACGGCGGATCGGGGAGCTCCACAGAAGACGTGGACAGTGGGCTTCTTACGACTCCAGGCATTCGGTAAGGAAGGTACCTACCTACCTACCTAGGTGCTAGGTAGGCAAGCACGCAAGATAGGTACGTGCCCTTCTTCAGGCTTCGGTTCGCACAGCAGCATGAGGTGCGTCTCGTCCCGTCATCTGGCTGCACCGCACTGACGGCGCTGGCGTTCGCATGGTGGCATGTCACCGAGCTGGCTGGCGGAAGGGTGACTTGACAGCAACCTCCGGCTCCCGCCAGCCCCAGCCGTGGGCGGCCGTCTCCACGAGTCCTCGAACTCTAAAGCTGCATTCCCTGTCGCGTCTGCTCTCCGCTCCCTCCATTCTCGCCCACACATCCCTCCCTAAATAACTCCTGCCCGCCGCGCCCTTCCATGCCGCCCGCATGGTTGATGGAGCTCCCTTGCCTCCGACTCTCGCCCTGGGTCCCTTGCTCCCCTGCGACCTTCTTCCGACGTGAGAGCAACTCTCCTCTGCCAACGTCGTCGATAGTTGCCGTCCGCTCGCACAAACAACAACTGTAGTCATCATCTCTCACGACGGACGGTCTGCGGTCGTCTTGGTGTATCAGCTATCTATTTTGACGAGTCGCTCCATCCCGGCCTTCACGCAGCCGACGATCAGCTGGCCAGGCTGTTGCTTTGAACTTCATCAACCTGCCGTCAACAGACAGACCGGAGCTATGGCATCTAGTCTCCCTGTGAACAAGCAGACCGCCGTCGGCCTGCTCATGTTCCTCGTCTTTCTGTGGACGCTGTCAACCTTCACTCAGACAGCACCACAGACACCAACCCACATCGCAAGCATATCCGAGCCGTCCTCAGCATAGCTGTCTAACTAACACTTCTCCTCCAGACGCATGAGCAGCCGTTGCAGCCTTTGACGCCTGTTCAGCCGCCCGACTCCAGCTCCAACCCCGACAAACCCGCAGACAGGAAGCCCGCAGCAGCAGTCCCCGAACAGGTCCCCGACAAGTCAAGACCACCCCCCAACGCCGCCCATCCCGACAAGTCGCCTCAGTTCACCCTCCCGCCGTGGTACGAAGAAGATGAAGACAAGGCAGCAGCGAAAAAACCCAAGCCATCGCAGACCACAGGTGTGCCCGACAGCCCGAGCAAGCTCAAGTCGGCTAAGCCCGCGTCTCCGCCTCCCCGAGACAGGCCTCTAATCCTGTACGCCTTTGCTGAGTCTGCCCCGGCCCTCGAGAACCTCGAATTCTTTGTCAAGCAGGGTCTTCACGATGCTGCTGACTTTGTGTTCATTCTCAATGGCGAGACGAACGCATCAAACCTCATCCCTGACAAGAAGAACATCAAGGTGATCAAGCGTCCCAACACCTGCTTCGACCTCGGTGCCTACGGCGAGGTGCTCCGTGAAAACGACCTCTACAAAAAGTACAAGCGCTTCATCACGCTGAACGCGAGCATTCGTGGTCCCTTCCTCCCCCACTGGGCCAAGTCCTGCTGGAGCGATCTGTATCTGGATCGTATCACCGACAAGGTCAAGGTAAGACACTGTCAAACTGTACGTCGGCGTACCCGTACTGAAGCAATTTAGTTGGTCGGCATGACTGCCAACTGCTGGCCTCGTTTCCATGTTCAGTCCATGATCTGGGCTACGGACTCGGTTGGCATCGACTTACTCTTGAACCCTCCCCCGAGCTCTTCCGAGAATGACGACTTTGGCTCCGAGACCGACCCGGTCGGCATGGCGGGCTGCTACGACGGCTGGAACCACGCCGTGCATGCCGAGATCGGTGCTACGAGCACTTTCTTGAAGCAAGGATATCAGGTGGATCTCATGATGGCGGCCTTCCACAAGTCCAAGAGCTACATTGAGGAGTGCGACACCTCGCAGAACGGGGACGTGCTTTGGAACGGCAAATACTTTGGCACCAACGTACACCCCTTCGAGACCATCTTCATCAAGGCCAACCGAGACATTGACCCTACGCTAATTAAACACCTGACGACGTGGCAGATGGCCTCGGGTTACGATAGTTACAGTGCTTGTACTGCAACATATTGAGCACTTATTTAGTCACACTGACTGGCGCTTGGAGTTACGGCCATGTAATTTCACCGATCAAAATTGGAGACTGTATTTCGGCACCATACCTCAGCATATTTGGAATAAAAGACTTACTTGCATGTATCAATCTATGTTTTCTGGTGATGCATTGAAATAATCGGCTGGAAAGGGGTCGTCATGTTGTCGACTTGCCAAGACAAATTGCATACCCTATCCTGTAATTCAACGAGCACTGAAGGTAAACGTCGAGAAATACAACAGTGGGTCCCATTTTGACAATTTGAACGATTTGCAGAGTTCGGGACGTTGGCATCCGCGTCGGTGCGATGTGTCGCTCCCCCGCTCAGATGCGTCACGATCGTGTACTTGAGCAACTCTGCCGCCTCAATCTACCACATACGACCATACCCATTGGAAAACTCGGGATCCCGTCCGCTCTCCCATAGATAAGCCAATGAGGGCCGGATTAGTAGTTGGGTCGGTGACGACCAGCGAATACCTGGTGTTGTATGTTTTTTCTTCAAGTCCTTTTTGTCCTTGACTCGATGGCCTCCTTTTTTGTGGGTTTGAGCGCCGAGTCAGGCGAAGGAACGGCGAGGAGCGATGTAGGGCGTCGTGGATCGGCGTGGAACAGAGGAAGACTGGTGATGAGGAAGAGAATATTATGATTTAGAGGGTGGATATCTGTCGGTGGAGACGCGGTGGTGGATAGGATGTGTGTGTTTTCGTCGGCGTGATGGTAGGCGCACATACTGGGACCAAGGCGCCCGAGGAGATGGACAACGCACTGAAACTTGAGGGATATGGCTTCCTGGACTGTCACAGTTTGTGAATCGCTCGACGACAATAACGAGGAAGGCTAGAACGGGAGGCAAGTGTGGGACGGGGTGCCGCTTAGGTCTTTGATGCCGTGACTGTCGACGCTTTTAAGTACCTGGAAGAAGTTGAAGTCGAAACAAGCGACACTTGAGCAAATGTATTCCCAAGGCCGGACGAGCCTAACGATGAAGTCGCTCGCTAGAAGTTGCGGGTTGACGGAGTAATATATGGCATCAAGTGCGGTGTGACTGGATAGTAGTGGACGATGAAGGACTTTGGAGAAGTACCCAAACATGTGCTAGCCTGCTGACGAAGGACTCGAGATTTCTGATACCGTCTTTCTTCGCCTCAAACCAACATCACTACTATCGGAGCAGGTTGATAAAGTCCCGAGAGGTATTATGGGTAATGATGAAGCAGTGATCCACGGACTAGTCACGCTGGAAGACACGTAGGAATGGATTTCAGACCGAAATATCACGAAGTTTGTGTAGACAGAGTAAACAGTCTGCTTCACTCACCCCCTCACCGCTGTATGGGATGCCTTGAGAAACGGGGTATGGTGTTATGCACAGGGACTACATCGGCGTCCGGCCTGGCTCGAAGGGCTGAGACACGGACCGCGGTAGAAGTTTGACTACTAGGGTTCTCTTCCGAATTATAGGTTTTTGAGGCCATTGAGGTAATGATGCTTTTTGTAAACACGGAAGAGTGGAAGGCTGCCGTGGCTTTCCAGGTATTTGAGATCATTAACATATATAGTAGGCACTGGTTTTGGGAATCATATATGCCGTGAAGTGTACTTGACCCACCCAACTATTGTTACAATAAATCTTGCCTGTTTCCTGTTAGTTTGTGAATTCCGTTCCGTTCCAAATCAATCGCATACGCTCACATCTAAATATTTCTACCTACATCGCTCTATCGCCGAAACAATCTGAACGCCCGGTCTATCACACCATGTTTTCAACATCAGTCGGCAAGAAGCATTGGGAGTCAACATGGGATGTCTTGCCTAGAGAGATCCGGCTTCTTATCTTGCGATGTCTGATGCAAGACGGTTGCACACTGGGTCTCTTGGCCACGGTGTGTCGAGAGTGGCAAACAGAGATCGAGCGATACAACTTCTCTCGAATCAGACTGACACCGTCACGCCTCGTCGATTTTGGTGCAATGACACAAAGAAATCAGGCTCTCGTCCGCTACATCTGGTTCTGCTCGGAACTGGATGAGTACGATTGCACCACGTGCGCACCTGGGCGTGGAATGCTTACATATGCGGAGTGGGAAGAGGCGTTTGCAATCAGCGATACAGATAAATGTCCCATCACCACGGGATTCCGGAATCTGTTCTCAACTCTCAGCACATGGGATCTTCACGGCGATTTGACGCTCGATATCAGTATCTACTCACCTAGCGACTCGGAACATTGCTTTCCATACCTGACCTTTATGCCCGACACCCCTTCGGACAGGCCAGGTGATTATGGTACAGAGAAGGCGATATCAAACCGAGACTATCATGACCCTCAACATGGTTGGGTTGCCGGTTTTCGACACTCCGCCCCGTCTAGATATGCTATCAGGAAAGTGTCCCATTCAGTTATGGAGGAGGGGCCGTTCGATAGTGATCAGTCAGAGCTCAAATGGTGGGATCAGCTTCCGTCAGTACCGGCCGTAACCAGTTTACTTCTCCGGCAATAGAACCGCCGGAGATGGAAGCCGGATTCATTGGCACATATGTTTGCCCGGTTTCCCAGACTCCGGGAAGTCCACTACGAACCTTGGAGGGAATGGGACTTTATGCAGAGCAATACGGATAGAAGTGAGTATTGCTGCATAATCCCCCAACTCTCTCAAGTTTTACCCGCTCTCATTTGTGTGTATACCCATTTACCAACAATCCGCTTCCTCTGTCTAGGTTGTCAATATCTTTTTGATTCTATCCAACGTTCCAACAATAGTCTCAAGAGACTCGTGGTCTTTGAGAACTTTAATCAACAGTACCCAGTTACTATGCAGCAATTCCTAGAAGGAGTCGACATGATCGGTTGCGACAGGATCCGCAACCCAGCCCCAGCTGTCGGCAAGATGGTCGCGCTCGCCAGCCTCAAGCTTGAGCATCTCGCAGCATCCTTCATCGTAGATGCTAGCCATTTCTTCGACATCCATCCCTCTTGGGAATGGCCGCACCTAACCTCGCTCATTCTTACTTCCAAATTGCTCACGCCCGACGAGAATCCGATCAAGATTGGAGCTATGCTTCGAGCAGCGGCGGCAGCGGCTATGAAGATGCCCCGATTAGAAACAATGGAGATCTGGAACGGACGAAAGGGGCTGGCAGCGCTCTTCAGGTATCAGGCGTTCCGCAACACACAGCAAGCTGAGATTGTTTGGAGAGGCACATGGAATTTGGCGATGGAACCATCCGTAATCCAGGCTTGGGAAGCTGTGATGCATCAGTATGATGGCTGGAGACTCGATTTGGTTGATGAACCCCTGGATGAAGCTGCTATCAAGTCTCACGGTGATGCACTTCAGTACTTGGGGCTTTCAAGCCGGGCCATTCGGCCCGTCTCGTTAAAGCAGATCCAAATAGAACAGGAAGCTCTAGAGGGCGTAGACACTATATAAATGTCAGTAAAAACATGAATAAAAAAGAAAGGTATAGCCGTCAGGCAATAGCCAGTAGTGGGAAGTAGCCAAAGTAGAGATGAGCAAAACAGCAGCGAGGATTGTAAATGGCAGCTACGGACGTGGCATGATTCTGGACTAAGCAGGATGGACAAGCTTTTGATTGTGTGACACGCCTGAATAGCATTTCACAACGGCCTGTCTCATTTGACTTGAGGGATGGTGCAGAAATGTTCGAGTAGCATCGAAACTTGATCTCAACTTGCTAATTTGCCCTTACGCCTATTAACGGCGAGCGGCCTATATGAGGCCCTTTATCAGACTGACCGACATATTCTAATGATGGGAAACACGATATATCTTGCTTGGATGGAGCTCCCTTACGACACTGACATCTCGCCGACGGAATTTCCTGAACATGGCGAATATGGCGATGGCGAATAAACCACTACCCCTTACACACTCTGCCTTTTTGTCTACAGTTGACAGCGAAACCGGCCACGAGACTGATCTGCCGTATCGTATTACATCAAACCCAACGTTACCGCTCGACGAATTCAAACAGTATGCAGTGCCCATATGTGTCACAGCCTGTGCTTCCCTGGTACCCCCTTCGGCATCCCATGCCCACTCACCAACCATGAGACAGCCTCAGCCTCGCTCACACGTCGCCAGATATCATACAAGCACACCCTGGTCGTACAGAAAAAACACAACCCCGTCAAGGCGGCACCCACCCCAGCTCCTCGATGGGCCATTGAATCCAGAGCCGATGGTCCTGGTCCAGCAAGATCCACGCCCTCGAGATGAGATGCGTGGCCCAGCCCTGCAGCCACCACTCGTTCTCGAGGCGCTTCAGCAGGATGCAAAAGTGCGAAAAGATGGCGACGGCCTCCTGCGTCGCGCCGGGGGACTTGAGCAGGGGCAGGAACTCCTCGGCCATGAGGTACTTCCACACGAAGGCGTCCGTGATGTCCATGCCGCGCCCGCCGTCCCAGAGAAAAATGCTCAGCGTGCGGCGCAGCTCGTCGATGGCGCGGTTGTAGACGGGCAGCAGCTCCGGGTTCGCGCACGTCTTGTTGACTAGGCGCTGCAGGTCCGCCAGCAGGTCCGACTGCACCTTGGAGTCGTCGCGCGTGTGCATGTAGCGCTCGCGGCCGTGGGTGAACATGGGCAGCAGGGGCCCCGTGTAGGTGTGCGGGTCGAGGATCTTGAGCAGGCCTCGGGTGCCGCGGAGCAGGAACAGCCAGTCTGGAAAGGAGGACTCGCCCATGATGAGGGAGTCGGATGATTTGCGGGGGCAGGCGAGAGCTATATTCTGTCAGGGGGTCCATCGTACGAGATCAATATGTCCTGAGGGAGAGCACCTACCGAAGAAGATGGTGAGCACAGAAAAGAGATACAGCTTCTCGCAATTCTCCCCGTCCAGGGCACCCATCAGGCCCATGGCTGTGCGGCTCGCCATTTGATGGTACGTGAGAGCCCGGCTGATGAAGAAGTCGCGCCGCTCCGGCCGGTGGTGGGCGAGGTGCAGTGCCGAGACGGAGAGTAGGGCGCGCATGACGTAGTCGCACTCGAGGGCGAGGCGAACGACGGGTACCTTCCACATCTGCCGCACCACGGGATCCGTCGAGAGTGTCGTATACGCAAAGGTGGTGAAATTGTGCATCAGCTCCAGGTCGACGAGGTTCAGCGAAAGGTCATCGAGGCCCCCGCCGCCGAGGCCGCCAAGACCCGGGATGGCGCCGCCGGCTCCGTTGCTGGGGCCCGGTGTTTGCGTCCCTCCCGGTGAGCGGGGGATGGATGATGACGATGAGTGGCGCTGGGACTGCAAAAAGTCACAAGGGACTGCGTGCTTGATACAGTTGCGGCAAGATGGTTTGTGTTCGTCGCACTAACGCGAGTTAGTCCGAGTTTGTGTAACCCAGATGAGAGACAAGCGGGCTTGGGGAGGCGTGAGATGAGTCGAGGAGGCATGGTGATGAGTGAGAGGGTCTCACGCATCCTTCGCTGTCCACGACACACTCAGACTTCGGACTCACCTTGATTTTCCGATTCTTACACGTCCGACACCCCGTTCTCGACTTGGGGTGGGAGCGCCTCGAGACTACAGGCGTCGTTGCTTGTGCGCCAACAGCAGGGGCGGTCGCGTTCCCGACAGCCACTGACGAGCCACCCGGTGCCGCCGTCGCAGCCGCACCGGGTGTCGTGGCCGTGGCCGTCGGCGTCGAGTCCGGCGCCGATGCGCCTGACGACCCTCCGGACCCATCCATCGGGCTGTCCATTCCGGCCGGGGGCTGGGGCTGCGAGCCAGCTGGGGGCGTTCAAGTGCCACCTAGCGGATCGGCTCTGCAGTGGTTGTCAACGATCAACCGGCGCATACGCGGCGACCGGGTGGTTGGTCACAATAGTCGGCGGCCCGGGGGGGGGGGTTGAGTTGCAGAGAAGGAAACATTCGTAGGACGTGGTTGGCGGCGGCCTCGTTTTTCTCGGATGCTGCACCGCGAAGGAATGCGAATACGAGACCAGCGGGGGTTTCACAAGAGGGGGCGACAAGGGCCGAGCGGACCGAGTCTACACCGCGCAGTGGTGTTCTCGCGTCGGGCTCTGCCTGTACTTTGGCCAAACAGATCTGTCAGTCGCTGCGCAACACACTCTAGGTTAAGACATAAACTCACCTCCGCCCCCCGGCAGTTGACCTATCGCCTCTCCGTCTCCTGGATTGAGTCTCGACCCAAAAGTCATCTGAAGTCGGTCACTTTCATTCAGCTGAGTCTTTGTGTCCGTTGATCCTTTCCATTGAGACTATTTATCAGCGCTGTCCCTCTACTTGTGATATTGCTTCTGTGAGACGCGCGGGTAGCCACGCTCGTCTCGCCCGTTTCTCGGCCACCCTACTCCCCTCGCTCAACGGAATCATAGATGCCACCGGCTGTTCGTTCACTCTAAATTACCGCTCTCCCCTCTTCAGTGACTAAACAACTATGCAATGTGACCGAGACCATTAGCAAAAAAAACATTTCCCATGCCGCCATGATAATGGGATGAACGAAGCATTTTGTCGTCCCGCGTGAGTCAGAAGGGTGTCAAGGATATCCGCATCGATTGAAATGGAGAGATTCATGAGTACGTCGTGGTGAATGGGTGAGGCTTCGCACAAAGTTGCAGGTCGAAGATTCCTTTTTGAGCCGGATAAGGTGGCGGGCGCATCATCGCCAGTACCGTAAACGTCGCACGGTGCTGTTGCAGACCTACACAGTCACTGGTGCACCAGTTTATTTGGCGTGCTTCTTGAAGGCAAGAAGCTCGGACAGGCTGCCTAACGGGCAGCCGTGCTTGAGGAAGTCGTGAGCCAGAAGCTCGTCCGCAGATGCTCTGCTTTTGACGTCCACGCACAAGCAGACCGACAGGAAGGCCTTAAGCTCTTTGCTCAGCTTCTCGGGCTTCTTGAGGCGCGGCGTGCCATTGGTGGCGATGAGGTACAGGGCCTTGAGAGGCTCCTCGTTGAGGTAAGGGGGCTCGGACTCGATCATCTCAATGGCCATGATACCCAACGACCAGACGTCGACCTTGGGACCGTACTCCTTCTGCTTGACCACCTCTGGCGCCATCCAGTAGGGCGTTCCCACCATTGTCGCGCGCTTCGACTTGGTCTCAGTGAGCTTGGCGCAGAAACCAAAATCGGCTGTCCGTTGTTAGCGCCAGGCCCTCGTGCGTGTCACGGTCTACTCACTAATCTTGACGTTGCCACGAGCGTCCAGAAGGACGTTGTCACTCTTGATGTCACGGTGAATGATGTTCTGAGAGTGGAGATGTTGCAGACCACGGCAGGTCTGTATGGGTTAGCACTGCTCTCTGCTAGTTGACATGAGTTTCTTACCTCGAGGCAAATTGTGGAAATCTGCTCTTCCGTGATGCTGGGGTTGTTGTCGATGACGTCCGTCAACGCACCACCTTCCATGTACTCCAGGACGAGCCACAGCTCGGCGTTATTGTTGCGCAGGAAAGCGTCGAGGAAGTTGACAATGTTGCGGTGCCTGCTGTCCTTCATGACCATGATCTCGTTCACGATCAGCTCCTTTCTGGGCTGGTGTGCGAGATCCATCTGCTTGATAGCGACCTGTGCCTTGGCGCCCTGGGCACGCAGGACCTCGCGAGCGATGGGAGAGACGGCGCCCTCCTTGACCTTGGCGACGTAGACGGAACCCGACGCACCCTGTCCAATCTTCTTTTGTTTGGAGTAGGAGAGGTTCGGGTCGTCTTTGGAAACGGCCTCCTTGAGCTTGGCCATGACCTCGCTTTCTGACATGGTAGACATGCGGACGTCCTTCTGGCGCTCCTGCGCCGGCGGCTTGGCCGTGAGGGCTGCCTCTGCGGCCTTGACTGCATCGCTCTGGGGTGCGGGCGGCTGGGCCTTGGACACGTTCAAAGGCTTGACAGGAGCGGGCAGGCGGGACGGTGGTTGAGCCTGGGCTTGGGGAGGCTGCCTCGGTTGCTGCGGGCTGCCGTTGGGATATCTCTGCTGCTGGCTCGAGGGTTGGTCTGGGCGGGGCATGCGCTGCTGCTGGCTGGGGTCCCGCATGGAGCTTGAGCTCTGTTGCGACGTCATTGGCGGACGCTGAGCATTGCCGGCGGTGGGCGGCGAAGGCGCCGGGCGCTGAGCACGAAGGCCGTTGACCTGCTGCTGTTGTGACGGCTTCGGCGCCGGGGGTGCTGCTCTCGAAGGGTTGTACCGGTCGGTCGGGGGGATGGACGAGCTGCCGCTGAAACCACCAATCTCCTGCTGAGCCATCGGCGTCTTGGTCTTGGGGATGGAGGAGTTGAAAACCTCGAGGTCGCGGCGGTTCTGCTCCTCGATCTCCCGTTCCCTGGTGCGCTGAGCCTCGAGCTGCTTGAGACGCGCCTCCTCGCGAGGATCCGGCTGGTAGTTGGTGGCCATGCCCTGCATCTGCTGGCGCTGCTGTTGCTGCTCCGTGGGGGACGGCCGCCTTTGGCCCTGCGACGAGGGTTGGGTGTTGTAGCTGGGTTGGCGCTGGGCCTGGGAGGGGGGCATAGGTCGGGGCGGCGCCACGCCGGCACCACCACCGCCATATCCAAGCTGCTTGTTCTGCTGGCTGGAGGCGGGCGGGGTCGGGGTGAGGCTGGAGTACTGTTGGGGGTTCTCGGCACGCTTGGTGAGGTCGGAGTAGAAGTCAAGGACCTCGAAGACGGCCTGGGGGTTGCGCTCGTAGTCCTCCTTGGTGATGGCGGACGAGTTGAGGAGCTTCGACCATTCGGGGGGCAGGCCGACGAACTCGCCCGTCTGGGGGTCGAAGCCAACGTGCACGGCGTGGGAGAAGTTTGTGGGGTTGCTGACACCGCCCATTCCAGGGCAGGCGCCGTAGATGAGATCAATCCATTCGTACAGGTCGTCGTCGCTCTTGACACGAATCTGCAGCGTCTTGGTCTGACCGTCGTCTTCGCCCGGGCTGTTGGAGGAACCGCTGGGGTTTCTCTTGATCTCGAAGATGGTACCGGCGGCCTCGACACGGCCGACGTTGACGACGTCCTTGAGGAAGAGGGTGTAGGAGACCTTGCCACCCTCGGTCTTGTGGAAATCGAGCGACTCTTTGCGCAGGATGAGGTATTTTTGCTTCCACGGGTTGATGAAGTTCTTGGACTCCTTGACCGACGCCCAGCCCTCCTTCTTGACGGCGACGCCTCCCATGCCGTCCATCTGGTTCGACTGTTGACGGGCGATTGGGAGCGAAATGGTGGAGCCGGTGTAGGTCGAGGTCGCGGTGCTCCTGATGGGAGAGATGGCCATGTTCGCCATGCTGCCGGGTAGGTTGCCTGGCAGGTTGTTGCTGGGAGTGAGATTGAGACGAGGTCGGTCGGTCGGGGGTCGCGGCGCCGGGCCTGGGTTCATGAACTGGCCGGACGAGTACACACTGCGTTCGTTAGCCATGGTTTCGCAGCGTGGACGACGACGGCGAGCGTAGTCTGCATGCGACGAAGGGCTCGAAAGGGGGGGCTGGCTCGGTGGTTGGCGATCAAAGGGAACGAGGCAGCGAAATGGCCGACGGCGGGCGAATGAAGTGAGTGATGGCGGAAAAGGGGGCTTGGGATATGGAGAGACGGGAGGTGGAATGGGAACAGCGCAGTTAGGAGGCTGTTGGCGGTTGACAATCGGTGAAGTGCGCCATGACAGATCGAGTCGAAATGAACCCCACTTCTAGCCTCGCTGGAGGAGCCGAGTCGAATCGCTGTGTGCTGTGTGCTGGTGCTGGTTGCTTGGGTGCTGCGAGGTGCCTGCAAAGAGCCTAGGCGACTGACTGATTGCGGAGGGGGGCAACTGGGCGGGGAGGGAGGGATGCAGGTGCGGTGCGGTGTAATGCCGTCCAGTGGTAAGGTACGCACCTCGGGGCAAAGAAGCAGACGGGCCAAACCAGGCAAAGGGAGAAGTGCTTACCTATTCTTCGTCGCCATCTCTCTTCGACCTCCAGCGGCGAGCAGGGAAATGGCAGACGATTACAGTTTAATAGAGGCGAGTTGTTTCTGTGGCTGTCCTCGGATGCGAGCCCCCGGGCAATGGCTTAAGGTATGGAACGCGCGATGTTTCGTAGACTTGCTGGTACTCTGTACTCGCGCCTCCTGGGTCTCCGCTAATATGCTGGCTGCTGTGGGCTGTGGGCTGTGGGCTGTGGGCTGTGGGCTGTGGGCTGTGGGCTGTGGGCTGTGCCGCCGCGGTTGTGGTAGTGGTAGTGGTAGTGGTTACGGTTATGGTTTGGTTCGGACGTCCAGCTCCAGGGTATCTTTTTTTCTTCTTCTCTAATCCCTGATGGGAACAAGGCATGCAAGCAAATGAGAGGGAACAAGTGGTCGGCTTCCAGAAGGGGTCTCGTGTGTCTTTGGCTGCCTGCAAAGAACAAAATAAGGGGGTGCCAACCGTGATTGCCGGACCACGGGGATCGATTGTGCCAGAGCGAGGAGACGGAAGAAGAAGAAGAAAAAAGTAAAAATAAAAAGAGGGAGCAAGCAGCAAGCGAGCTGGCAGCGAGATTCAAGGACGAATATCGGAAGGGGGTGCGGTTTCCCCTTTGAGGCGGGTGGTTTTAGGAGGGGTGGACAGGAGTCTGTCTGTCTGTCTGGTCGTGGCCTGGTCTGGTTTGGTCTGGTCTGGTGTGGTCTGGTTTGTGGTCTGGAGGAAAGGGGCGACACGCCTTGGACGCCTCTAGTCGCGGTCGATCAGCCGAAAGGAGGGAGGGGGAGAGCATGTGTTGTGCAAGTCGACGGGAAGTATCCGCACGACCGCAGTCATCCACGCCCAAGTCTCTGGTGGCCGAGATGGTGCACAATACAATGACTGGACGTCGTCCTTGGATGCAGCAGACTCCGGGCCTGCAGCTGCGTTGCGGTGTCGGCGGGCCTGGAGCCAAGAATTGATGCGTCGAGGCTATTTGGGGAGGCGACGTAGGGCCGTCAAGGGGTCTTTTCCGGTCGTTGCGACTTGTTGGTGTCGCCCTGGGCCGGCCTGAGATGTTCTTGGTCTTGTCAAGCGTAGATACGGACACGATTCTCGGTTTCGTCCCTCAGTCGCAGCACAGGCGGCGGCAGGATAAGCTATGCAAGGTGTCGTCGGTAATTACTCTGTATCCGGACGCAGCAGGGCATTTGGCGAGGACGATGCGATGCAGGAGATGCGGAAATTCAAAATGGATCACGGGCAGGAGGACGGCAGCCTAGGAGAATTAAGGGTCTGGCTGCTCCAGTCTCCATCCAGAGCGGCACTGCACTGGCAGCGGAGACGTGGACTGCCCGGCCCTTGGGCTGCTGCGATTTTGGCTCGCGCTGCTGCGGGAAGGCGACCCAGACGGTACCTGCCTCGCGGATACCTGGCTGCTTCCTCACGTAGCGCCGTTGCTAGTGGAGGGGAAGCTGCAGGGGAGTCGGCCTAAGGAAGGCACGACCCAGACGGCAATGCCTTCCCAGGTTGTGCTGGGAGGCAGGCGGAGGCACGATGCACCCAGCTGAAGACTTCCCGCCGTGCTGGCGAATGAGGGGGCTGCATTTCCCGGGGACGTGAGGGCGGGTCGGAAGGTGGTGGAGCAGGCACGAGACTGCCTGGCCCTGGCCCTGGCCCTGGCCTTCCACAAGGCCTTGACGCTGCCCCGCCCGCCGTCTGCTCAGCAAAGCAGCACTGCGCTGCCGCTGGTTGGGCGGGCAGGCACGCGTGTTTGTTGGTTTCCCCTACCGTGACGATGGGCAGGGCCGGCGCCATGTCAGTGTTAGTGTTGCACCGTGTTGATCGGCCACTCACTGTGCTTGCCCGTGCTGTGCTGTCTGATCTGACGGCGACACTGAGATGGAGCGAGGGGAAGGACCTTGGGAAGGCAGCCCCCTCTTCGCTCCTGCCCTCCTCACCACCTAGGTCGGTCTCTGGCGAGGTATCCCGCACAGTAGCCAGGCGCTCTCGGCACGGACGAATCTCGCTGCATCGTGAGACGTCATAGCGGGGAACTGCCCCAAGAGACGGCCTTCGACTTGCCCGGGCTAACGCCCATACCTCTGTCCCGTTTCCGATATAGGCACCCAGGCACTGTGCAGGGTACATGCCTCTTTCCTTGACAAGCGCAGGCCCGGCCCACCCCGAGTTTTGCCTGGCGACAGGGGTTGATGCCTGCGGCGCTTGCCCTCTCGACCTCGGGCTCACTTCACTTGTTGGACTGCTCCAGCTCAGTGCTCAGGAATGGTGTCGTGCCACTTGGGGCACAGGACAACATCACGGCCTTGTTGTTGTTTCTTCCTCCTCCAGGACCTCCACAATTCTGAGGGGGACTTTTGATACCACTTCGTCCCTTCTTGTTTCCCGCTGCGGCACTCCGACACGGCCGTTGGCCTGTTTGCCTCCTCCGCGTGTGCGGTTCGGCTCTTGTTCCAGACGTCTTCGATATGCTTCATGACTGCCCATCGATATCAAGTGGTGAGCGTGAACTCGAGGCACCTTGCATTGCACGTGCGAATGGATACGCCCCAAGATTCCAGGCACGGCCTTGCCCATCAACACTTGGGCTGGCGTTTAAGAGACACCAAGGTCTGAGCCCGCCGCAAATCGTCATCCAGTCTGCACCAAGGAAAGCACATGGCACCTGGACGTCGACTTCCTTCGCCTCGTGCTGGAATTCGGACAGGCACAAAGGCGGGCCAGCGGCCAGCCGTCGGTCGTCATCTCGAAACTTGACAAGCCTGGGGGCAACCTGATAAACCGCCGTGCCTACTCTATACACTACACACCAGTTCAAAGAAGCCTGCAGAGAACAATTCGCCCGTGATGAGCGACCGCTGCCAGCTCGCCAGTTCCTGCTGCAGGCTGCCGGCTCACTTCCGAACTGCCAGCCTGCGAATGGAAACTCAACTTGCCAACCGTTTGGCTTTTGGGAACCCTCGCAAACTTGGCCAAACGACCGGAACCCCGGGGTTCGTTGACGTCTTCATCCCTGTTCTGTCGGCCGCCGCATACCTTCTGCTGCCTGCTCAGTCCAGGCTGTCGACCATCGACTCGGACGTTCTTTGTCTTTCTCGTCTAATCAGAGAAGACGAGCCCATCACCGAAAGAGAAGACTTGAGTTGATCTCATCGCCGAACCTCAGGCCTGGATTCTCTGGATGCGTCCTCGGTTGCCCTCGACAAAGAACGTGGCTCCCCCGAGGCTCCGGAATAATTCGAGTGCTCCTCGACACACTGACAAAGTTCTCTGTCACAGTTCGAGATCAAGAACCTTCTCTTATCGGCATCGCCCGAGTCGCAGCAGCCCAGGACCCTGTTCTGCAGTCCTCAAGGTTTGGCCGCCCCCCCTCACAGGCTCCCAAAGTTGAGTCTGCAAACCACTGACTTGCTGGTCCCGAATGTGAGGTACGTGCCTGGGGTTTGCAGAGGCACCTCCTGTCAGCGACTCGTCCATCTCACACCCCGATCGCTGGCTCGTTTCACATTTTTCCACTCCATTTCCGTTCCAGCACAGCAGAGGCAAGGCGAAGCACAGCACCGGACGGCGCCAGGTCACCGCATACACAGACATGCGCATCGCACCCGCTCAACAGGCATCACCGCATTTCGCATCGTCAGCATTGATGTTTCCGGATCGACTGCCTGACTGTTCTGACTGCCACGCTATGGGCAGATCAATCACTCATCGACCCGCGTGCCCAAGAATAACGCCGCTCCCCTGAGATGCGCCGCAACAGCGTCGCATCCCAATGATGCACAACTTACAGGCGCAACCCTCTACTCCTGGGAGCCCCGAAAAGCAAATCTCTGTGGTGGTCAGCAAATCCGACCACACGCGTCTACCGCAGCCTCTCAGCCTCTGGCGAAAGATCAACCGAAACGGCGCGTGAACACACTGCACACTTTTGTTTCCAATCCGCGGATCTGTCGCAGATTCATACCTCCGGCTCCCCCTGAACTCGCCTCTGCAATGGATAGCCGCCCTGGAGCTTTTTAAACTGCGTCGGTGCCAAGGACAAGGGGAATAAGTCGCGACGACAAGAACGTGCCGTCGGCGCTGGGGCCTTTCTTGTATTCGTGACTCATTCCTGGACCTCGTCATTGCTTCGTGAGTTGGTATAAGTCGACGTCGCCGCCATCGTGGGCGCGGCAGTGAGGCAACTTGTTGGGCCTTTCACGTCCGAGGCCATCACTGCGCGTGACAGAGGCCAGCGACCCGTCAAGGGCCTGACCGTGGACCCGGGCCGCCCCCATGCACCTCGCTGGACTTTTCCCCGCGATGCGACTACTGCACGTCACGCCTGCGCCGATGATGACTGCACGCAGGCTCAAGTTAGCCGTCCCGCGCGGGCCGTCACCAGCTGGCCAACTCCGAAGGACCGGCCCGCTCAGCCACCGCACAAGCGCACATCTTCGTCTATACTATGCCGTGCATGATCTCGCAGGACGTTGACTTGTCGAGAAAACGTTGGTGCGCTGTAGTGCTTCTGGTTCCATTCTTCGGCCAAGACCGAAAGGTTGATACTCCGTCATGCACAGGCACGTCATGACGGACGCGTGAAGCCAAAGGGGGGGAAAAACCACTAATACACATTGCTCAGTTGGGATGCCTAGAGATGTCGCACATGCGACTTTTCTACCGTCTTCTTTTTTTTTGTTTGTGTGTCTCTCTCTATTACATCAAGGGTATGAATAACTGGCTCTATCGCACGGTGACCTCGACCTCTTGGCCCTCGAACGCCGGGAGCGCGGCCTCGACGTCCTTCCACTCCTTGGAGCCGTCAACCAGGCTCTGGACAGCCGCCACGATAGTGTCCTCGTCCGCGCGGACTTGCTTGGTGGAGTCGCGGTCTCTGAGAGTGATGGTACTATCCTTGACGGTCTGGAAGTCGATGGTGATGCCCAACGGCGTGCCGAGCTCGTCGTTGCGGCTGTAGCGCTTGCCGATCGTGGCGGAGGAGTCGTCGACGCGGGCGGAGATGCCGATCTTGCGCAGCTTCTGCGAGATCTTCTTGATGAAAGGCTTGAATTGCGCGTTGGCGGACAGGGGCACGATGAGCACCTTGGTAGGGGCGATCGTCGGGGGGAAAGAGAGGACCTAGTCAAAAGTCAGCGTCACGTCTGTGATGCGTCGTAGAAATGGGTGTCACTTACACCGCGAGCCTCGTCGCCGCCGTCCGTCGCACGGTTCCAGTAGCAGTGCTCGATGAGCGAGTAGAGAATACGGCCGATACCGAAGGACGGCTCAATGACGTTGGGGGTGTACTCCCTGGTGTTCTCGGTACGTTTCCTGAACTCGACCTGGACAAGGTCCTTGCTGATCTTGACCTTGCCGTCCGCGACGCCGGCGACCTCGAGCTCAAGCTCGCCATTGTCAGCCAGCTGCTTAGACAGCTTCTCGCGCTGCTCCTGTGTGGTTGCGAGGAGGGCGGCCTCGACTGCCCTGCCGTCCTTCTTGAAGTGGGGACCAAACTTCTTTCTGTCGACCTCGACCTCCCACTCCTCGATGATGCGGGGCTCGTCGAGGCGCTCGCGGACGAGAAGGGGTGCGCCCGTCTTCTTGGCGTGGACGGACAAGTCGTAGGCACTGCGGTCAGCGCAGCCAACGCACTCGATCCAGCCGGAGGAGGTGAGGAGCTCAGCATCCCAGCAGTCGGCAGCATAGTGGGCCATCTCGTTCTGCATGTGCTGGCGGAAACGGACCTTGGTCATGTCGACACCGATCTTGTGCAGGAAGAGGTGGATGCGGGCGAGGAAGTAGCCGAGAGTCTCGTTGTCGACGACCTTGTTGCGCACGGCATCGCCAATGGTCATCTTCCTGACGTCTGTCTTGCCGGAGAGCTGCGTGTCACGGTCCAGCAGGGTGAGCTCGAGGTCCTCGACCTCGACGAAGCGGGAGTGCTTCTTGCCGCCCTCGGGATCGACAAAGTGCTCGATCTCAGCCATGAGGAACTCGCGCACTCTCAGGAGACCGGCTCTCGGGGAGATCTCGTTTCGGTAGGAGCGGCCGATGGAAGCAGAAGCGAAGGGCATCTGCTGCATGTTGAAGTCGAGGAGCTTGGCGAAGTTGAGGAACTGGCCCTGGGCGGTCTCGGGGCGCAGGTAGCCAGGCAGGTTACTGGAAGGGCCGATCTTGGTCTGGAACATGAGGTTGAAGGCGACGGGCGGGGAGGGCTGGAGGGCGGTGGCCGGGTTCCTGAGGTCATACTTCTTGATGAGCTCGCCGAGCTCCTCGCCGTTGTAGTTGTCGATCTTGGCCAGAACCTCGGTGTACTCCTGAACGACGGCGTCGTCGAGCTTGAAGGCGACGGTCTTCTGCTTCCTCTTCTTCTTCTTCTTGGGGTCGTCCTCCTCCTCGACCTTCTCGCCGCGGGCCTCCTTGTCGCCCTTGAGGCGGGCCTCAAGCACGTCCTCGACGAAGTGGTCGGCGCGCAGGATGTCGCCGTTCTTGGGGTCCTTGCACATCCAGTCGGCGAACTTGTCGACGTGGCCGGACGTCTTGAGAACCTCGTGCGGGGTCAGGACGGTGCAGTCGATCTCGAGCATGTCCTCCTCGAGGATGAAGTGCTTGCGCCAGAGGTCAATGATGTTGGCCTGCAGGGCGCAGCCGGGGGGGCCGTAGTCGAAGAGACCGCCGACGCCGCCGTAGATCTCGAAGGCGGGCGTGTAGAACAGGCGGCGGCGCAGCATGGCGTCCAGCGTCGGCCGGTCGAGGGGCTGGCCCTTGAGGGTCGTCGCG
This sequence comes from Colletotrichum tropicicola, assembly GCA_025962755.1. Classification (NCBI taxonomy): domain Eukaryota; kingdom Fungi; phylum Ascomycota; class Sordariomycetes; order Glomerellales; family Glomerellaceae; genus Colletotrichum; species Colletotrichum tropicicola. Next base: position 27,501 of record JAOWMA010000305.1, read on the forward strand.
GTGCTCGTCATCTTGGGGGTGGCGGAGGACTTCTTCTTCTGGGAGATCAAGACTTGAGCCCGGTGGAGGGGACGGGAGGTGGTGAGGGTGCGGCGGTGTTGGTGTTGGTAGTGGTGGGAGCAGGAAAGGGCAGAGGAGGGGGAGGGGTAGTTCTGAAAGTGGGAATGGGAAAAAGCGGCCGGCCGAATTGCACAGAAGCTAGCTGTGGAACGAATTGAAGGTGATTGGTGTGCGAAGACCCGAAAAGGCTTCATCGATGGTGGTTTGGTGGGGTTTGGAGGGCGTGAGTCATCCAGGCATTGGCCCGGGGAGTGCTGCCACGCAGTGTGCGTGTGTCTATTTCCCCGTCCCTGCGGGAGGCGGAGGAGGGGGAGGGCTAAGGTAAGGTAGCTGGCGGCAGCTGGAGGGCCAATTCAAGCAGAGAGCGCGTGCTGCGTGTGCTCTGGAGGCTGGAGGCTGGAGGGGGTGGTTTGTTTCGTCGAGTCCGACGCCTGTGACTCTCAATGTCGTCTGCCCTTCTTTTTCACACCCCAAAAATTTCATTGGTCTGCTCAATGCCTTGTCGTGTGCGATCGGCCCCAGCCCACCTCAGGTAAGGTACCGGACGGGCCCATCTCACCCGCAGCGAACGAAGGGCAAAAAAAAAAAAAAAAAAAGGGAAAAGGCGGCGGAAAATTCAATTCGCCGATGGTGACCCCTGCCCCCCATGGAGCCCGGGTCCCCGTTCAGATGCATCAGTGGCAGGGATTGGTCGGTGCCCCGCCAAAATTTCTCCAAACTGATTTTCACAGAGCCTGTACTGGACGTTGCTTTCAACTTTTTGGCATCTCGGACTGCTGCACCTGCGTCTGCTTCTACACAGCGCCTCCTCCAATTGACGACTCACGATACGACGCGATAGACCAGCATGGGCTTCTCCAAGCCGGGCAAGTCCCTCGGGGCTTCGCTCTCGACCAAGACCTCCAACAAGCTCAAACGCCAGGAGCTCTACGTGATGCGGAAGAAGGACAAGGACAAGGAGCAGCGCGAGAAGCGCTTCCGCCGCAAGAAGGAGGAAGACAAAGACCCCGAGCTCAAGGCCCAGCGCCTCGCCAAGAACCAGCCCAAGACGCTCGACATGAAGCGCGTGTGGGACGATGTCGACGACGACAGCCTGGGCCTGCAGGTGGACGTGGAGAAGCTCAAGAGGCGCAGGATAGAAGAGGAGGAGGCGGCGCAGAATGCGGCGCTGGATAAGGAGCTGGACGAGGAGGAGGAAGAGGACAACGACGACGATGCAGACAGCATGCTGGCCTCGGACGATGACGACGACGAGGAGGAGGCGGAGGCCAAGAAGGCGGAGCGGGAGAGGAAACGCGAGGAGAAGAAGCGCGGGCGCAGGGACGACTCGCTCGCGCCGTCGACGACGAGCACAAACCTCGACCTCACGCCGACCTCCCTCTCCCTCAAGTTCCCCTCGCTCTTCACCGACACCCCGCCGCCCGTGCCCAAGATCCTCATCACCACCTCCCTCAACTCGACGCTCCACCACGAGGCCCAGATCTTCCGCACCGTCTTCCCCAACGCCACCTACGTGCCGCGCTCCGCCCACCGCTACGGCCACAAGTACTCCCTCCGCGAGATCAGCAAGTTCGCCGCCAACCGCGACTACACGGCCGTCGTCCTGCTGAAGGAGGACCAGAAGAAGCTCACGGGCATGAGCATCGTACACCTGCCCACGGGCCCGACCTTCACCTTTAGCATCACCAACTTCATGGAGGGCAAGAAGCTGCCCGGACACGGCAACCCGACGAACCACTACCCGGAGCTGCTCCTCAACAACTTCAAGACGCCGCTCGGTATGCTGACGGCCGCCCTCTTCCAGCGCCTGTTCCCGCCGCAGCCCGAATTCGAGGGCCGCCAGGTGCTGACGATCCACAACCAGCGCGACTACCTCTTCTGGCGGCGCCACCGCTACGTCTTCCGCGAGAAGCGCGAGACGGAGAAGAACATCGTCACGGCGGAAGGCAGGGAGATGCAGGGCGTCGAGGGCATCCGTGTCGGCCTGCAGGAGGTCGGCCCGCGCTTCACGGCAAAGTTGCGCAGGGTTGACAAGGGCATCGGCCGTGCCGGCAGCGAGGGCGAAGACTCGCAGCCGTGGGAGTGGAAGGCGCGCATGGAGAAGGACCGGAAGCGCTTCAACTTGTAACCGACGTTCATCCGTGGAAGCAGAATATCAGTTGTCAGTTACACCTATGCATGGTTTTGGGCAGGGACTACCCCGTTCGGCGTTGGTTGCATTACGTAGACCGTATCAGACGACTGGTGCGAGGTCAGGCATCAAGTTATGGACTAAAAAAAAGTTCTCATTTCTTTGTTAATTCGAGTACCCTAACCCCAGACGCCGAGCCATGAGAGAGGTTTGTTTCACATAAGAGGTATCATCCATAGACCCTTTCTAATTCCGACGGTCCAATCTACACAACGCCATCATGACCAGTATGCTTCAAATGCACGATATAGGAAATGTTATAAGAGGGACAAGTCTGCGTCAAGCGCCTACTTGCGCTGCTGCTTCTGGTGCTGGAGCATGACGACAGAGTAGCTGTTCGGCATTAGCGCTGCGCGAGTTCACAAGGCGGTGGAGGACTCACCCAACAATGCCACCAATGGCGACAAAGACTCCGAGCACCGACTTGTCGCCAATGGCCCGCCCAGAGACCATCCAGCCGAGGGCGACAATGGTGCAGGTCTTTAGATGGCCGACGACGGTACTCGAGACGGGGCCGGTCTGGGCAATAATGAAGAATTGGGAGATATTGATTAGCGACGCAAAAGCGCCAGACTATTCCAGTTAGCTCAGGTTACGAATCGTACAGTACAGCATTAGCTTACCATGCCAATCATGATCCAACGGTTGCCAGGAACGGTCATCCAGTCGGGGAAGGTGTCGACGAAGGGAATGACGTAGAGCAACATGAACGAGGCAATCGGCGCCTGGTTGTACAATAACTGCATGCTGGACATTTGGAGCTTGCGGTGGTAGCTCGCGATCCAGACGGTGTAGAGCGACGAGGCAAAGATGCCAGTGAAGGCAAAGAAGACACCCAGACCGGACGTCGTCTTGACGTTGGAATCGCCAGTGGGCAGGGAGTCGTAGTAGGAGACCATTCCAACGCCAAGGCAAGCCGGGATGAGCATCAGGATCGCATTCCTGGGTAGCGTTGCTTTGTACAGCACAAAGTTCATGAGAGCGACGGTCGGCGTCAGGAGAATGCGGGCAATCTGGTAAAATGTGACGGACGAGAAAGCCAGAGAGAGGTTCGGCAGGATCACGTTCAGACACATGGCAACGGACAGCGGCAGCAGGTCCTTGATCGAGGCGCGGCGTGGGGTAAAGTATGCGAACATGGGCCGCGAGAGGACGTGCAGCGTCAGAAAGGTGACGAGGAAGTGGAAACTCGCGAACGTGAGCTGGCAAAGCTTCCACTGAGGGTCGGAGAAGATGGCCTTGTTCGTAAAAACCTAGGCAGTGTTAGCCGGGCAAGTGCGTCACGTTCAGGGCGTGCCAACTCACGATTCCTATCGTTGCCAACGTGTTGATCACCATCCACGCAACGGCGGACTTGAAGCTCGCCTTCGGTGGCTCCTCCTTCTCGTTGGTCTTGGGCAGCAGCTTCTCATCCTCCTCGGCGGCCTTCTCCTCGTCGTGCTGGGACTTGAGATTCTGCACGCTGTCCTCCATCGGGTCCAGCTTGGTCAGCTCGTGGAGAGTCGCCGTCTCGGTGGAGGACGAGGCGAAAGAGCCCGCGCGCTCTGTTCGGTAGCTGTCGGACATGGTGATGCAAGGCTGTCAGACGACGCTCTTCAGTGAGTTGATTCGGGCGGCAGTGCGTGATTTGAGACGTGGGTGGTGCGGATGGACAATCACCGGGGGGGCTGGCGGTCCTTTTTCAGTGCACCATGGGCGGTAGTACGAAGGGAGTCGTGGGCGCAGGCTGGAATGCAGCAAAGGGAGGCTCCTCGTCTTGTCAAATTCCGGTGGGCGCTCTACGGAATTGACGGGGAGGAGTCGACGGGTGCAGATATAACTGGTTTGTATGGGAAGGTCCGAGGCGTTCACTTGCCCTGTCTCGGCGGTCGTGGTCGCACCTACCCCGGGCTGAAAGCGGCAGGGGTAGGGATGGGACGTGTGTGAGGAGGGAGGGCGACGCAACGCAAGTCCACCGCAGTGTGAAGGGACCTTACCGACCTGGGTACCTTAGGGCAGGGAAGGAGCGGGTACGGGGGCACTGGGACTTGGGACTCGGGACTTTGGGGGGCGTGTTTGGCACGCAAGCTCCGGCGCACATCAGGCCTAGGCTGGCCAGGGCAGTGACATCGCGATAGCGGTGGTCCACTAGCATCCCGTCCGGGATCAGGCATAGCTTGCCCTGCCTGCCTGCCTGCCTGCCCCGGCCTGAGGACAGCAGACGATGCCCTGGGCCGGCCCGACGGCCGACAGGGACGCGAATTGGGGGCATTGAGGAGACGGGAATTTGGGAATCTGCCGGGTCCTGGGGCTTGAGGCTGCGAGGGGCACGACGACGGCTTGAATGCCCGCTCCCCTCTACTGCGCATAGTCTGTCTCGGTGGCTGGTAGATCGTCGCCATCACAGGCCACGCACCAGACCCGTCCCGATCGAGAGTTCCTGGCGACACTTGGGCTTGCGGAGCCTGGTGTTCCTTTTCGTCGGCGTGCATACAGACCAAGGTACAGAGTAAAATGGCTTCCTTTTCTGCCCAAAACAGACCTCTTAGTGGCATCTCGTAAGTTGGCGCCAAGCCACTAACGCCTTGTGGCTTCCAGCCCCGCTCTGGGCCAATCAGGCTCGGGAGCCCGTCTGCAAGTTTCTCTTTTCCCATCAAATCTGCAACACACAGGATGGCAGCCTTCGCCCTGATGCGCGCGCAAGACACCTGCCGCTCAGATGTCGCCGTCCCGTCTGGTCTCTGAGAAGGGCCGCAGGGCAGAGATACGAGGCCCCTCCCTCGTCGCTGCACCGGCCGCAGGATCGACGAACGCAGCCTTGCAAAGCACCAAGCGCTCGCCTGAAGGGCGCGATATGGAGGAACGGCTGCCAGCTCTGCCGATGTGCGCAGCGGACAGCCCGGCATCCGCACAATTCTCTCCGGCAACCACCGCAACGCTGCGCCGTCTTGTTGTTCTCTCTCTCGCTATCGCTGCCATCCCGGCGAACCTTTTGTGATCCGATCCAGTGTGGACACGCGTCACACTGTGGACCGTGGGCGGCGGCCTTGACACAGAGAGGGTTTCGACGGAGCACCCGGGCCTGGCCAGCTGGGATGGCGGCTGCTTGACGGTGCCGTCTTCCTGTCGGTTGCTTCGGGCTGGATGCTCCCATGCAGGCCAGTAAGTCGACGGCTGCCTAGAGTTTGACAACACAATTGACGCCTAATTGGAAGGTTTGCTCCCTGAGACAGCGAATCTCCAGAAGGCCAAGTAACGCCCGTACTGCCAAGCGGATGACTTCAAGCCTCCGCCCTGTCAACAGTCGTTGCGAGATGTCTCTCAGCCCGCGCGAGAATGGGCAGTGTCTTGGCTGCTGTCGCACCTCATTCCAGCAGTGCAACAGCGCAGACAGAATGACACGGCACGCTTGACCCGTCCGCATGTCCGTCCTGCCGTTCTGCTCCACCGTTTGGCGCAGGCTTGCCACGGCCAAACGTTGACAAGAATCACGAGTGTCTGGGACATGCGGAAGTCGAACCGCGGGAGCAAAAGTCGAGTTCCGCAGTCCGTCTGGTGAAGGATACTTGGCGATACAGAGAGAGAAATCCTCCATGATGCTGATCCATGATCGTCGATGCCCCTGCGTTAATCTCATCTGAAGACGCAAGCATGCAAGCCGCGCCGCCGGGAACATTTGGACGGGGAACTCGATGGCTCCCTTGGTGGCCAAAATTAGCTTCCCATGACTTACTTGACTGCCAGGGCTTGTTGGCGCCCCTTCCCTCATGAGTCCTGCCGGCAATCAATCGTCGGATCATCTGGCGCATATCCCTCGCGACGAACATGTCAGTGGTTGCGTGGAATTTGATTACCGTTCGCTCCGTGCCTCGCTGGGATGGGCCAGTGTTTCCTTCTCCCTCCGAGAACCCGTACTGGAGCGTTTCAGCATTCCCCAGACCACGAGGGCTGTGTGGTGCGTGGGCCAATGTGAGGTATGGAGGGGACGGCGTGGTGGACGAGCAGCTCATTCTTGCGCGCGAGACCCCCACATCGTCCAATGCAAGCCACAAGAGACGCGCAGCCGCCCTCCCCGGTCTTGACGACGCCCGCGCGCCGCCGGAGCTGGTGATGGCTCTGCCCATCACGGCTCCACGTTCGAGCCGGGCAAGTGGGAAACCGGCCCAGCAGGCTCCGCCCGTCGTCATCCAATGGAGGACCAGGGCCCGGAGACACATTCGTCAATCTGGCCGTGAACGTCAGGGCGACAGCTGGTCCTATCGTGTGTTTACGTCGTCCATGACCGTGTGTGGCGCCGCTCACAAAGAGCAGGTCTCGCAAGCCGCCGGGCAAACACGAACAGGCCATCTCGTGTTTGCTGCAGGCTCTGGCCGCTGGCGCATGGTTCACGCTGGCGGAGAAGCGACACGAGTTCGACGCAGTCAGCTGCATGTGGCTTGGCGGAGATGATGGGCGCGGCCTGGCGAGGTTGGAAGGCTGCGAAATCGATCTATCTGAAGATGGACACATTAGACATTCCAGCATCCTTTGCCCCCTGATATTAATGCCACCCATCCTCACCTCCCTGGCGGGCATGTGGCCTCTGTGCAGAAGGTCGTTCAAGGCTAGAAGAGCAATCAAGAGACTGGCCGCGGCCCTATCCCTTTCGTAGCAAAAAGCAAATCGACCAGAGTGGTAAGACAGCCCGAAGCGACCTAGTGGCCGGTCGAGCGGCGTCGACGGGGTGCGACATGCCACGGCTGAGGCCAGCTAGAGACGCGATTTGGCGGCGCTGTGCTCGACGCGATAGACGACTAGCAGCGGACTATCAGCAGCTGCTCCTCGTGGTCGGCTGTGCCATCGTGATACCCGTCGAAAGCGTGTCTAGGACATACGTAATCGTTCTCCCTGGCTTCGATTAGCTTGCGCGGATAGACGGGGTCCCATTCCAATGGGAGTCTCGGTTAGATTGGGGTTGCATCTACCGGGCGATGTGAAAAGGTAAGGGTCCAGGGCAAGTACCGACGAGGTATCCGCACTGGATGGAGAGAGGGGCGGGGCACGTACCTTGACTTTGTGCCTTTCTTCCTTTTTCCCTTTTTTTTATATTTTTTTTTAAAAAAAAAGAGTCGCGGCCCACAGCGAATTCAGGCTCATATCGCGGCGATTGATTACTTCATAATTCGAGTTACCAGTGGTCACCAGTGGTCCCTGGCTTGACTAGATTTTGACGTGCGCGGCAATATGCAGCATCGCGCACTAGTGCGCCGTCGCCGGTGGCTTGGGAGGACGGCCACTGGCGACGGTGACATGACATGGTGACGGCGACATGGACATGGCGTCTCTGTATCTCTGTGTCCCATGTCCCGTGTCCCGTGTCCCATGTCGCCGAATCTTACTTTTGTTATTTTGGAATCAGAGGGCCAGGCTGCCCTGGGCCAGCCCCCGGTTCGCGGCAGGAGGCAGAAGGCAGAAGGCGAGCGAAGAAGAAAGCAATCCACGAGGCCGATGCAGGAAGCTGGGCCGGGCAGTAGTAACTGAAGGCAGGCGCAGGTACGGTACGGTACGGTGAGGTGGTGTACTACGGATACAATGTGTGTACCTACAGGCCAGCAACAGAAACACGGCGAGCGTCATGTTTCAAGGCGCGACTTCCTTGCCAAGACCCTCGCGAGCCCACCCCCACCATCCACCGACCAGCGCCCAGCGAGTGAATTGCGCGCCCACCTCCCCCTCTCCTCCGCCCCAGGTTGCCGGACTGCTCCTGCTCGTGCTGGTGCTGGTGCTGGTGCTGGTGTTGATGCTGATGGCCCCTCGGTGCAAGGCCAAGCAGCCGCAGTCGTAATCGCGAGAGGTCACCAATTGGCAGCCCGCGGTACTCACCACTCGCTCTGCAGAGCCAAGCTCCCGCCGCTGAGCGTGCCAAGTACTTCAGCAGCTCGGGCCGGTACCTGGTGCTCTCTATCCACGACGACGGCCACCCGAGCTGCACCTGGCCTGCTGCTGTTCCCCAGCCCAGCTTGCGCCAATCATCTCGGCCCTCGCTGATCTAAGGTAAGGTAGGTAGGTACCTTACCCACCTGTCTGTCCACCGACCGCCTCATCTCGCCGTGCCTCTTACACACCATCTCTCTGGGGAGTCCATCCGACGCCGTGCTCCGTACTTGCGTACCCGGCCCCAATGCGCCTTGCCGAATCTGAATCTATCTGAACTCGGCCTGCCAGTGCCAGTGCCACAGACTTGATAAAGGTGGCAGGCGTCCTGTCTGGGTGTCCGTCTCGCCCTCTGATCCTCCGTGCCACCCATCTCCATGCCTGCATTTCATCCACGCAACTGACGACAGAGTCTCGGCCGAAGTCGCCAAATTCCGCCTCATACCACTGCCGCCCTGCCATTATTCGCTGCGAGTGCGAGCGAGGCCGGTTTGCTGACCTCAGCGAATCAATCCTCCGCACTCCCACCTAGACGTGGCCCGCCGTGGCCCACGCCGAACCTCCCTTGCCTCAGCGCGACTCGGGTGGTGTGAGACAGGCCGGGCACAGATCGCCCATGGCCTCGCTCTAGACGTGATAGGGATATCCCATTTCTGAGGTAAGATTAATTCCCCGACAGGAGCGTGTCTTGCGTGTGGGCTTGGGCATCCAGCTAAAAAGTGACCTTAGGGCGACCATCATCTATCTCCCTTGAAAGGGCTCCTCGGTTTAAAGTGCTACATATCGCCCGAACTGACTCGCTATCTCCCACGATCCTCAAACCTTCTTCGAGCCGCCGACACCCAAGAACCTGAGAATTCCCGCACCCGCTCACCAGTCACCGCCAGAGGTAATCCGACCTATTGTCGACGGTCACAATGACTCAAATCAACGGTCAGAACCGGTCTGCTGGTAAGCCGCCGCCGTCGCCGCCGCAACACCATGTCGCCTGCATCACCACCACTGACTGCCGCAGCCTACAGCAATGGCCACCGCAAGTTCTTCGAGGACGTCGGTGTCTGGAAGGAGGCTCCCCTCCTCAAGGGAACCACCAAGTTTGAGCCGCTGCCCGATGTGAAGAACATCCTGATTACGGGCGGTGCCGGCTTCATGTAAGTTGAGGTCTTGGCATTGAGCTGCCACCACGACACTAACAAAATCCCGCAGTGCGTGCTGGCTGGTCCGTCATCTCACACTCACTTACCCTGGTCACTACAACATCGTGTCCTTTGACAAGCTGGACTACTGCTCCTCGCTCAACAACACCCGTGTGCTGAACGAGAAGCCCAACTTCACCTTCGTCCACGGCGACATCACCAACCCCACCGAGGTCGTCAACTGCCTCAAGAGGTACAAGATTGACACCATCTTCCACTTCGCCGCTCAGTCTCACGTCGACCTGAGTTTCGGAAACTCATACGGCTTCACCCACACCAACGTTTACGGCACCCACGTGCTGCTGGAGAGTGCCAAGAGCGTCAACATCAAGCGCTTTATCCACATCTCCACCGATGAGGTCTACGGCGAGGTCAATGACGATGACGATGACCTCCTCGAGACGAGCATTCTCGCTCCTACCAACCCGTACGCTGCCAGCAAGGCCGCTGCTGAGATGCTTGTCCAGTCCTACCAGAAGAGCTTCAAGCTTCCGGTAATTATCGTCCGCAGTAACAACGTCTACGGACCCCACCAGTTCCCCGAGAGTAAGTAATATCGCCACCTGTTCCAGATGCCTCGCTAATGGCCGAAGAAATTATCCCCAAGTTCACTTGTTTGTTGAACCGAGGCCAACCCGTTGTCCTCCACGGCGACGGTAGCCCCACCCGGAGATATCTGTTCGCCGGTGACGCAGCCGACGCTTTCGACACCATCCTGCACAAGGGTCAGATGGGTCAGATCTACAACGTCGGCTCCTACGACGAGATCGCCAACATCGACCTTTGCGGCCACCTCCTCAAGGAGATGGGCATTCCCCACGACTCCAAGGATGAGTTCAAGAACTGGGTCAAGTACACCCATGATCGTCCCTTCAACGACCACCGTTACGCTGTGGATGGCACCAAGCTGCGCCAGCTCGGGTGGGACCAGAAGACCAGCTTCGCCGACGGCCTGAGGATCACGGTTAACTGGTACCGCAAGTTCGGCGAGGAGTGGTGGGGTGACATTAGCCAGGTCCTCACGCCGTTCCCCATCGTTCAGGGTCTGGATGTGTCTGCTGACCAGGAGCCCGTCGGCGACTCGCCGCCCACTCCCGAGAACAAGAAGAGGAAGACAGTTGAGGGTCTGAACGGAAACGGCAACGCCCATGCTGTCAAGGCCTAGGGGGGTTGGCAAAGTATGTGAAGGGGGCCACGGGCATGAGTGCACACGAGAGATGCCCTGTTCATTATGATGTAAATCTATAGACTTGCGACGCCCGGGACTGGGCCACGAGGTTTGCATTGCACTTCAGGTGATTTTGGCGCTGGAAGGAGGCATAGGGATAGTGTGGAGTTAATCATAGAGAATGAAGGTCACATGAATGACATTGACTAAAAAGGATTCGTGATAAGCATCGGTTGCATGCTGCTGTTACGGTGGTACTCATTTGAACTATCTGTATGAACTTGTCGCAACGACTGCAGACCTTCATGCTGTCCCTTTACAGAACCTTGAATCTGAGGGGCCAGCCCGACGCTCTGCGGTCATTGCCTGTGCACCCACAGTCATCTACGCTCTCTCGATCCGGACCTGCCATAGAAGTTTCACTGTGACCAGACAGAAAAATGAGGATCGGCTTGCAATTGTGCGAGCTCTGCTGGCCCTGTGACGTGAGTGGCGTCTTACTCATACATCGTGTGAAGCAGAAGGATGAAGCAGATACATGGCGGTGCAGATGAGAGGGAGAACGTGGAGAAGGGGGGTTTGCTGTTTACTTTGGCCACGGCTAGAGTATCAAGTGCAACTCCTGTCTCGGAATCCTGTGGGCGGGTTAGGTTGGCCTGAGACGCTGAATCGGTGGGAAGAACGGGGTATATGGGTGTGTTGTGTGATGCGCAGCCTCGGCCTGGAACCACATAGATTCTGCGTCTCTGATCATGACTGGGAATGACGATTTCAATATGTTCAGGGCTTCCTTGGGCTCTATATCGCTCGATTGCAAGTGAACAAGCTGCAGTGATGTTGCTGACTGTATAATTAACATCGGTTCTGATGGGCGTAATGATGGGTGCTGGGACGTGAACAGACTCGAACAGACCCGGCCGACTCGGCTCTCTTGGCAACCATGAATGCCTCCTAGGATCGAATGAGACGCTTGTTTGATCCGTTTGTCGCTGATGAGCACCAGTGGGCAACGTGGTTGTGTCACTCTGGGCCATCGATGAAGTGGTAGTATCACGGCAGAACAGTCACAAACCTCGTCGCTCCCTGCAATCTTCAGAGAGATCATTATAGGCCAACAACACCAATACTGATGGATTTGATCCCACTTGATCTGATGAGATGACAGGACTGGAAAGCAGAATAGCCGCGCACGGCATCGACGTACGAGAGGATCCTCCCACCGTGGCGCCGCTTGGCAGACGAATATTCACAACTATGACAAGCGACGCTCTTGACCACTTTGGTCTAAGGAACGACTCCTCCGGTTAGGCCACAGATGGGAGGCTGACTGGGGTTGCCATTGCACGTATACTTGAGCTTATTCACTGTGGTACTGTCACGCTACTAAGCCAAGTTGATGCTCAAATGGTTCACACTGCACCATCGCCTCCAGTCCCCGGACATCATGCCACGAAACGCCCGGCGGAGAGTCACGTTGCAGGGTTTAGAGTCACCGGTGACAGCTAGATTTGGTCTGGCAACTACAATGGGCTGAGCAGGCAACGGCGTGTGGCCCACAAACAAGACGGGAGAATTGGAGAGGAAGGTAGTCAGCCCTCAAGATTCGTTCATGTCGTCAAATAAGCATGCAAAGTGTAGTCGGCCACGATGGACCCAGAGACGTTGGAATGGCGATCCGATCATCCCTACCTGGTGAGCTATGACTTCATATCGCCAGACCGTGCAGACGCGGATCTGGCCGCCCACGCGAACCCCTCCAGGCATGTGCACCTTGGACCGGGGATGGTAAGCGAGGGGGGCGGGCTCAATCATGATGGGTAACGGTTCCGCGGGGAGACGTTGCCTGGTTCGCGGAGCCAGTCCGAGAGACATTGGACAATGGACAGCAGTCATGCCACCGTGCCTCCTCTCCTTCCCGGCCATCAAGTATCCTGCGTCCCAAGACCTGGCTGACGTCTGGCCACAGAAAGCGAGGTAGCATCACACCGTAGCGACGGACGGTCGACAAGCCTGCTTTTCTCGACCTGCATTCGTGCTACCTACCCGTGGGCGACCGGCCGTGCCACGCGGAGACTTTTCCCTCGTGCTTGCGAGCTGGTCATGTTTTCTTCTTCCAAAAGGCCAGACCACGTTGCTTCGCACAATTCCCACCACCCATCCAACCCCTCCCCGGCAGTCTGTTCCGACCCCTCGTCCTATTCCCCCCTCCGATTCGATTTCGCGCACAATGTTTGCTTTTTCCTCTTCGTGGCTGCGGCGTCGATTGGAGGGGCTAGAAGGCAACGCTCACGACCCAAAAAAAAAAAAAAAAAAGACCTCGGCCCATGCGGGCGGTATTCGCTTCGTTTTGGGAACCACGCAGACGGGTCCTTCGTCCGGTGCGGTGCATGCGTGCGGCGCGGCCACTGGTAGCGAGGGGAACGGACCTGGGAAGCGGAGAGACTCGCTCTTTTGTGCGGCTATTGCTCCTGCTCCTCCAGGTACGTTAGGTTGCTGCTGCTTTTTTCCCGGATCTGTCTGGCCTCGCGGGCGGTCTTGGAGTAAGCCCATCGGACGCCGTGGCCGTGGCCGACTCGCCGCGAAGGAAGCCGACCCCGGCATTTGACGGCCGGGCGGTGCTGTTGGTTGGAACCCAGGGCTCAGGGGGCGTTTCTGCAACGGCTTAGAGGGCGGCGCAGCGGCGGCACAAAATTGGGAAAAATCGAGGCCTTGCCCTGCCATGGCCTCGATTCATTAAACGCGACCCCCCGACGCTGGCTGGGTTGGGCGCGCCGCTGGTTGGTGATGAGTGCTGGTGGTCTTGGCCTTGGCCTTGGGACTGGGTGGAGCGCTGGGCAGCGAGTGTGAGTGTGAGGTGGGCGGGGGACCCGGAGAGCCCACAAGTGGGCCCAGCACCCCCGTCGACCGGGCCAACCAGCGACGGCCGAACGGTGGGTCCATGGGGCCGGGGAACACTTCTGTGCGCCTGGCCCTCCGCGGCGGGGGCGTTTGCGTTGCCCTTGGGCTATAGGTACATAGGTACCTTAGGGCGCAGTGTAGACGAGAACCTATGTACCTAGGTATACTAGGCAAAGAGCCCACCCATTATCGTGGGTGCAAGAGGTCGGGGGGGCTGGTCTTGGGGATAGGGTCCTGGGAAACGGACGAGGATTCATCGTGCATAGGGGATGCAGTAGCTTTCGTCCCGTTGCTCCCGGTGGTGACGAGTCGAATCAGCGGCCGATATGGTCTCTTGTCTCAAGCAGTCGAGGGGCCCAGATGAGAGGGGCTTGCAGCTGTTGGGTGTGCCTGGGCCGGTGTCATTGGCAGCCTGTGGCACATGCTGGACGCTACAGATTGACCTTGCATGTTGCTAGTATGTAAGTAGGTATTGCTGTTTGTTGTTGCGGATGCGACGAGACGAGCGACCTTGATCGCAGTCCCCATTGCAGCCAGCCGGACAGTTGCAGCGGCTGCCCATCTACGGATACTAATTCCAATCTCCACGACACTACCTTACGGGCCGGTCCAACAGCGACGGGAAAGCCAAAAAAGCCAAAAGAGACCCTGCACAGGCGCTCTCCACCCAGACCCGTCCGCTGCTCCCAATCCATCGCCGGTGCCCACGTCCCATCCCGGCACCTGTCAGGATCCTGCGCAGCACCTATGCACTGGCCACCGTCACCACACTAGGACGTCTCCCCCGGAGCAGCCATTCCTCTTCAGTTCGACTCCTAATACTGAGGTACCCGACAGCCACGCCGTCGCCTGATTATCCTCAAAACGTCCCCCGATCCGCTCCCGCCAGCGAGGTCTTTGTCTCTCGCATTCTCCCGCTCTCCCGCAGCCCGCTCGCTTGTTCTCTCGCGTCCGCTGCCGCCGCCGCCGCCATCATCGCAGTAGCAGTAGAGAAGCTTCGATTCCTTCTGCCCACCGAGCCGAGCACCCGACCGACGGCCCGCATTCGCTCGTCCAAGTATCGAAAGCGCACGCGCTCCCTGCCCTCTTGAGCCCGGCGAATCCACCCGCCCCTTTATTGAACATCAACCGCCCGTCGACCACCCGCCGCGTCCGCACATGCCCCTCCGTCCCTCCCCGCGGGCCGTGACATGACTTGCCGGGGCCGCCGACACTCTCGACTGCGATAGGACCTCCCACGACCACCGCCGGTGGCACAGACACAGCACGGGTACCGGCCGCCGCCCATGGCCAAGAAGCGGCGCACCAAGAAGCGGAAGGGAACCAGAACACGACAAGACCCCGCCCAGGGCGCCTCGTCCAGCATGTCCACCACGGACGAACTCGCGTCGCACTCGAGCGACGGCCTGTCGAGCGGCGTCCGCGAGAGCGAGAGCGCCGCCACCGAGATGACGAGCATCATGGGCACCGAGGAGACGTCGCAGGGCGTCCTCGAGGCCGACGACGACTGGAATTCCGACGAGGAGCAAATGGACGTCGAGGACGACGCCGACGACGACGGCTTCTCCGTCTTCGCCCCCAGCCACTACCCCCGGCCGAGCGAGTCGCACCGCACCGAGATGCCCTACATGACGTCCCCGAACCATCAAGACATGTGAGTGAGACCTGTTTGTTTCGGCGCCCGACGCTGGCTGACAAGGCCCAGGTCGTCGACGCGGTCCTTTATGGAACGAGAACTAGATTACCAGTGGGAGAACGGCCGTCGGTACTGCGGTCCGCATTACCACCTCCCCAACGACGAGTGGGAGATGTGCCGCATGAGCCTGGTACATCGCGTTTACCTGCACGTCTTTGACGGCAAGCTGAGCACGGTGCCGCTGGAAAACCCGCAGAGGATACTGGACATTGGCACGGGCATCGGCGAGTGGGCGATAGGCATGGCGGACGAGTACCCCAACTGCGAGGTCATTGGCACAGACATTTCCGCCATTGCGCCCACGTCAATACCGATGAACTGCTTCTTCGAGGTTGACGACGCCGAGCTGGAGTGGGAGCGTGAGCTCAACTCGTTCGACCTGGTGCACTTCCGCCACATGATGGCGTCATTCACCGACTGGAGCTTCATCTATAAGGAGGCCTTCAAGGTCATCCGGCCCGGCGGCTGGATCGAGCTGCTCGAGTGGGACGACCAGCAGGGCTTCAAGAAGTTCCTATCCGAGTTCCCCCCGACATCCGAAATTCACGAGCTGTCGAGGGATCTGACGATCGCGGGCACCAAGTCGGGTCGGGCGCGCGGCGTGGCCCACATGAATCCGAAGCTGCTTACGGACGCCGGGTTCACGGATATCAAACTGACGGAGCACATGATCCCGATCAATGTGGAGGCGAGCGAGGGCAAACTATGGTTGATTGTGTGCATCGACGGGCTCGAGGCCGAGTGCCTGCGGCCGTTGACCAAGTACATGGGATGGGAGCCGGAACGGGTCAAGACGGCCTGCCACAACGTCGCCAGGGAGATGGCTCGTCTCGCGAGGGATCCGGTCAAGTCCCACGGTCTCATCATCAAGGCCCGTGTATTGGTAGGGCGGAAACCGCCGGGCGCGGTGTCGTCGCCACCGGTGTTCCAGAGGCCCATGGACGACGCATCAGAGACAGACGATACTGCGAGGGAGGACAACCACAGCCGTCATCGGGGGGATGCGCACGAGTCGCGGACGGAGGTGGAGAGCTGATCAGAGCAGTTGGCTTGATGGAGTGGTTCTTGGACCGAGTGACGGAACAGCTCGGCAGAGCACGATTTATTCTGATGTCTTGCATATATCGCACTTGATACCGGCGGATGGTGACCGGTCAACTCAGCGATCTGACCTAGCATATCTTTTACATACCACATTTCCCTTGGGTTCAGGCGGGCTCAAAAGCATCACGGTGGCCAATGGGGACTTTATTGATAGGATGGACAGGATGGAGTATAATGAGCCATGGCAGTGGCCGGGCGTCATGTCAGTTAGCTGATCTAAACACTATTGGAACCAGAAACACCGTGCCTACCCTGCACTGGTCCACAACAGTGAAAAGAACCATGGGAAAAGTCTACTGCGGATAGCCTCAATTGCCAGTTACTCATAGCTGTCCGTTACCATGGTTCTTCTCAATAACTTGACGAGTGTATTCGCATGAGGTGGCGCTCAGACCTGGGAGCTCGGGGTACGTACCGCAGCTACCTGTGGGGGCACAGCTCCCTGCCTATGTCATCCTCCGCAGTCGAACAGCGACCGATCGACATCAACACCAGCCTCCGACGAGCTGCCTTCATGCGCATCCGCAGCGGCGACCTCGCCAGCCCCCGTGACGAAGCATCCCGAGCGACGATGACCGCATGACCTCGCCGTAACCCGACCATGGCCCTCAATCCGTCCGACGGCTTCGCCGCTGGCAACGGGGTGCTCGACCTGGACGACACCGCGTTGCCGATGTTCATCGTCGAGCGAGTACAGCTGCAGTTCTCCATCGCCGCCGACTTCGTCGCCGCCCAGGTCGCGAATAACGTCCTCGTCCTGGCCCTCAGCAATGGCCGCATCCTGCGCATCGATCTGAATAGACCCGAGGACATTGACGGTAGGCCCTCGATGGCCGGTGACCTCGCAGGCAGCTGCTAACGTTAGCCAGACATCGACCTCCCCAAGAAACCCGGAGAGATCGGCGTCATCCGCCGCATGTTTCTCGACCCGACGGCCTCGCACCTCCTCATATGCACGGCGCTCGGCGAGAACTACTACCTCCACTCCCAGCACAAGCACCCCCGGGCCCTCGCCCGCCTCCGCGGCGTCTCCATTGAGAGCGTCGCCTGGAACCCCTCGCTGCCGACGGCCTCGACCCGCGAGATCCTCCTGGGCGCCTCCGACGGCAATATCTACGAAGCCTTCATCGAGACGACGTCCGAGTTTTACAAGAAAGATATAAAGCTCAAGAACCTGCACAAGCTGCCCGATGGGCCGATTACGGGCCTGTGGGCGGACACGCTCCCCGGCCGCCCCGACATGCGGCGAGTGTTGATAGCGACGCAAAGCCGGCTGTTTCACCTGGCGGGCAAGGTCGGCAGCGGCCACGACAGCGGTGGCTCCATCTATACTAAGCTGTTCGAGTCGGAGCAGCCCACAATCCATGAACTCTCGCGCTCTTCCACCGCCGCAGCGTCCGCGCTCGTCGTCTCGCCAGACCCTCCAGGCCAGAATCCTTACGAGGACGAGGCTCACGAGAGGGCGTACGCGTGGCTGTCGGCCCAGGGAATCTTTCATGGCCAGCTTGCCTCGAGCGCGGAAGGCAGCAAGATTTTTAGCGAGTCCAGCTTGCTGCCTCGCTCTCAGCTTGGCTCATCTGACGGGCCAGGCAGACGCAACACAACGGCTGACTTCATCGAGGCGATTGCGTTGACACAGTGGCATATTGTCAACCTGATTGGGGGCCGCGTGGTCGCCTCGAACCGCCTGACTGGTGAGGTCGTCTACGACCAGACCGTCCTGGAACCCGGGCAGAAGGCCGTGAGCCTGTGTGTCGACCTGCAGAAGAATACATTCTGGCTGTTTACAGGCCAGGAAATTTTCGAGGTCGTTGTCAACGACGAGGACCGCAACATCTGGCAGATTATGCTCAAACTGCAGCAGTTCGACGCCGCCCTGCAGCACGCCAAGTCTCCTGCACAGAGGGAAACGGTCGCCACCTCGTACGGCGACCACCTCGTGAGAAAGAGGCAATTTATGGAAGCGGCGGCGGTGTATGGACGAAGCAACAAGCCGTTCGAAGAAGTTGCCCTCACGTTTATTGACAATGCCGAGCCCGACGCTCTGCGGAAATACCTCCTGGCCAAGCTGGCCACACTGAAGAAGACGGCCATCATGCAGCGTATCATGATCGCCAGCTGGCTTGTGGAGATCTTCATGGCGAAGCTCAACTCGCTAGACGACACCATCATCACGCAGGCCGAATTGGCGGACGGGCTAAATCCCGCGCAGTCGAAGGAGCAGCTGCGGGCCGTCCAGAAAGAGTTCCAGGAGTTTGTCAACAAATACAAGGCGGACCTCGACCGGCGGACGGTGTACGACGTCATCAGTAGCCACGGCCGGGAACAGGAGCTGCTGTACTTTGCCAACGCCGCCAACGACTACAACTACGTTCTGTCGTACTGGGTCCAGCGTGAGCGGTGGGACGAGGTGCTCAAGGTGCTCAAGAAGCAGACCGATCCGGAGGTATTTTACCGGTACAGCACCGTCCTCATGACGCATGTTGCCTCGGACCTGGTCGACATCCTCATGCGGCATTCGGACCTCAAACCCCGGAAGCTGATCCCGGCCTTGCTAGAGTATAACCGCAACTTCGAGGGCAGCCTTCAACAGAACCAAGCGATTCGGTATCTCCAGTACGTTATCAACCAGCTCAGCTCCAAGGACTCGGCTGTACATAACACGCTCATCTCGATGTACGCATCGCACAACTCCAAGGACGAATCAGGCCTGCTGTCGTATCTCGAGTCGCAGGGGCCCGAGCCGAACTTTGATCCAGACTTCGCCCTCCGGCTGTGCATCCAGCACCATCGGACTCTCTCTTGCGTGCATATTTACACCAGCATGGGTCAATACCTGCAGGCTGTTGATCTGGCCCTGTCGCACAACGAGGTCGACCTGGCGTCCGTGATTGCGGACCGGCCCATGAACGACGCGCCTCTGCGGAAGAAGCTGTGGCTCGCTGTGGCCCGCAAGGTCATATCGCAGTCGAATGGCATCAAGACGGCCATCGACTTTCTCAAGCGGTGCGAGCTGCTCAAGATCGAGGATCTCATCCCGTTTTTCCCCGACTTTGTGGTCATTGACGACTTCAAGGAGGAGATTTGCACGGCCCTGGAGGACTACAGCCGGAACATTGACGCGCTCAAGAAGGAGATGGACGAGTCGTCGCAGACGGCGACCAACATCAAGATTGACATTGCTGCCCTGGATCACCGCTACGCCATTGTCGAGCCGGGCGAGAAGTGCTACGTGTGTGGCCTGCCGCTTCTCAGCCGGCAGTTCTTCGTTTTCCCCTGCCAGCACTCGTTCCATTCCGACTGCTTAGGCAAGAGGGTGCTAGAGCAGGCAGGCGTGGGCACGGGCAAGCGGATTCGGGAGCTTCAGATACAAATCAGCAAGGGGCTGGTCAGCGGGGCCAAGAGGGAGGCCATGATTACAGAGTTGGATTCGTTGGTGGCGTCCGCATGGTAAGTCATCATTCGATGTGCTTCAGTTTGGAACTAACAAGATACAGCATTCTGTGCAGCGAGTTCGCAATTAAGAGGATTAATGACCCGTTTGTCACGCCGCAGGACAACCTGAACGAATGGAAGATTTAGATGGGGCCTATTAAATGCATATCTTTGTACATGTACGGTACCCTTGCATGAGCAGGCGCGATGGCTGCAATACCCGGCGTTAATTCATTCGTTCCATGACGTCTGCATACTCGTATCGATTTGTCCTTGTTCCTACCTGAGCGCAGAAGCCGCGTTCGTTGACGTTGCAGTTGGGGACCGCGTTTGACACCATCATGATGGCGATGATTGTGCCGTATAGACCCAGCACTTCAGCAAAGATGAGGATAAGAATCATGCCGACGTACAGGCGTGGCTGCTGCGTGCTCGCCCTCACTGACCGTGTTAATGAGCGTCGTACAACAAGACGGATCAAGACTTGCCTCCCGCATCGCCGACGACACCAATGGCGAAACCGGCCGCCAGACCGCACAGCCCGACGCTGAGGCCGGCACCCAGGAGGAGAAAAGACGTGTGCAGTGCCATCCCTTCCTCGGTGAGCCTGCCGGAGATGATGACGGCGACGACGAGGCCGTAGATGGACAAGATCTGAGCCATGATGGCACAGATCATGTTCTGCATGAGGCGCTCGGGCCGGATGACGCCGGAGGCGAAGATGGAGCCCGCGGCCTTGGCCGTGCCGTAGGCGGCGCCGAAGACGGTGAAGATGATGGCCACGGTGCAGCCCATCGCCCCGAAGAAGGGCTACGGTCGGGGTAAGCATGGGGCGGAGCTATGCCGGGCTAGGCACGTCACGGAGTGAGGGGCTTACGGAGTACATGGGGCTGGGGAGGGGGGTGGTTAGCTTGATGTGAGCTGATGGGACATGAGGCAGCGTACCAACGGTCATAGTCGTAAACCATCTTGGCGGTTTGCGGTTCAAACGGCGGTTGACTGGAGGTTGACTTGGGTACGAGGGAGATGGATGGCGATGGGTGCCGCCTTCCGAATGTATATTTCACGTCACATACTTTATATCTCTACGCTGACGGGGCGGCCTGCAGCTGTTTGTGCTACCTTAATTTGGCTGCCTGGAGGCACGCGCCGTACGGCTTGCATGTCATTCCAGTGATACGTATCGAGCTTGTTTTACGAAGGATTTCTCAGTGGCGGCGCTAACAGACTGTCAGCCAAGGAACGTGGCATCCCGCTAGTCGCTACCTGGAGGTGAGAAGGGCTGCGAGCGGCGTGATCAAAGCCCGAGTCTTATCTAGGCTACCCTTCAGCCGTCGGGCGAGTGAAATGCACGGCTCTGGAGTCATTGTGCAGCAGAGGAGTCGGCGACGGGCACGGCGATTGGCTCGCGTTGACGACGATGAGCCGACAGGAGCAGGGGTGGATCCATCCCGGGGGATGAGGGGCCGGGCCTCTCGGGAGCGGGTGAGGATAATCCGATCAGGATGATCCGGGTACAGCAGTCGCAGCACGTGATTTCGAGACGCACGGGCCAAGGGGAAACAGTTGGAGAGATCCCTTTTTTTAGAGATCTCCCTGCCCTGCAGGAGACCCTCGTCGGGTGTCTGGGGGAAACAAAATATAGTGGGCGAGTCAGGAGACGAATGCAACGACGCTTATCGGGGGTTGTGATCTGCCGCGCTTTGCGTGCCTTGTCAGGCGGTTTGTCACGTCGACTTTAATCTTCTTTCTGTTGGCCGACCATTGGCAACCCACCCGGGTCATCAAAATACGACGACGACACGAGAGCAGAGATTGCCTCGTCATCAGCGCCCACCGGATCATCTCCCATATTTAGCGCCGGGACTTGGGGCTCTTGAGGGCCCGGACGGACGCCACATCCCGGCCGTCGGATCTCGGCACCGGAGGGGGCAATGGGGGAGGGGGGTTTGGATGAAGGCAAAGAACGAGGTGGACGGTCTTCTCTATCCAGTGGACTTCGTCCACGCCTTCCGGACTGTGGCAATCACGGCACCGTCGGCCCTCGATGGCATCGCATATTGCGCAATCCATGAGGCAAGAAAGAGTGCTACCATATGCGGTTCCCGACGTCCGGAGACGCGAACGGGATCTACGCGGCCATTGGAGTGACGCTGGTGCGGCTCTGGCGGCATCGCCCGCTGGGAGGTGTGTCACCAATTTGGGGTTGGTTGCATTTTGTTGTTGTCGTCGTCGTCGTCTTCGAGGTTCGTCGTTCGTCAGCGTGGATGGACCATTGGGTCCGACCATGAGTAGGTAGACAACGGATGCGCCCCCGGGCTGCTTTGATCGGAGTTTTTGCTGGCTGGCTGGCTGGTGGTGCTGTTGGTTCCAGAGCTGTCTGATGTACCGCGTAGCCGTGTCAGAAGTTTGCTTGGGGGGCTCCCCCCCCTAGCGCTCTTGTTTCATCATCCCTGTCGGCTGCACCCGCACCGCCCGCACAACCGACGACCTGTTGCTGCAGTGCCATTGGGATGTGGGAGGACTGACCTGAGTCTTGACAACACGGCGCACCACAGTGAGTCGAGCAAAAAGCCAGACAGCGCACGGCCACGCGTCTGCTCCGCCTGACATGCGAAATGCAGAGCAAGGTAAGGTAGCTTTCCGTTGCCAGCCTCCTCCCTATTGGGACTTGCACCAGTCTTCGAGAAGGTTGGCCCCCCAGGCCGTCCCAGCGGGAGCCTCTCGGGCTTCCCCTGCTTCGCATGCCCATTCGCTGCTCCGTCCGTCGAGCATTCCGCGCCTCCAGTGGACGTCCCGTCTTCCTACTGGTCTCCGTCGTCAGCGTGACTAAGGGGCCTGCGTTCGCTCAGTCGCTCTTCCCAGTCCCTCTGCCCTGGGGAGCTCGTCCAAACACCACAGCCCCGGACCCTGCCCACGCACCCGTCCACTGCCCCGCCGGGCATGACGACGATGGTCATGTCTGCGACTGGGTGAGACCTTTTGGACAGGCTGGTGCGCTTGGCAGTGTCAGCTCCCGCCTTGTCGCATGGCTTCTATTCCAAGAACGCCCGAATTTTGACTTTGATACAAAGTGCAAGTGCATCTCATCTTCCCCCCCAACGCCCAGCCTTTCCTCGACCTCGTCTTGCTTGTCGTGCTTTGCTGTCATTACTCATCTTCTGCGCTGCAGGTTACGCGAGTCGCGATTGTGTCAAAAATCTCCGGATCGCCGGATTTCCCCCCCTTTCCTTACCGTCTGTCGTTCCTCTAGCTTCCCCCCTCAGGTAGCTTGGGTCGGTGTGCCAGTTCGCCCCCCCAGACTAAGCCTCCATCATCACACGCAGCTCCGCCACCATCGTGGGTGACGAATCCTCTCCCCACCCGTGCCGGTCGCCGTGACCGAACCGAACGCCGAATTTTGCATTCGAACTTCTTCTTCTTCTCCTAGTGCGCCGTCCATGACTTCATAGCACGACGCTCATTCTTTACTTTTCTTCTGTTATAACCCTCCCCCGGTACCCTCGCAAGGCCGGCCCAACCTGGAGCTCGGGATTCTAATCAGCCCTGCAACGAAAACACGACACAACCGGAAAAGAGACATGAGATCGACGACATTAATCGCCCTAGCGGCCTCGCTGCTGCCGACGGAGGGACTCGTCTTGAGGAAGAGCGAAGTTGGTGCGCCAAAGGTGGTGGGTTTGGATTTGCACAGAGCGACGATACCGTATACTCGCAACAAGAGGGACATGCTGCGGAGGAGAGGCTCAGTACAAGCTACGTTGGACAACTTGGTGAGTCGGCTGTCCGCAGATGGGAAACCCGGACTAACACACGGCAGGAAACGCTCTACTTTGTGAATGGGTCCCTCGGAACACCTTCGCAGCCGCTTAGGTTCCACCTCGACACGGGCTCCAGCGATCTCTGGGTCAACACGGCCAGCTCGAGCCTCTGCAAGGGCCAAAACGCACCCTGCTCCGTCTCGGGCATGTACAACGCCAACTCGTCATCGACCTACAACTACGTCGGCAGCTGGTTCAACATCTCGTACGTCGACGGATCGGGGGCCCAGGGCGACTACGCTACCGACACCTTCTCCATCGGCAAGTCGACCCTGACCGACTTTCAATTCGGCATCGGCTACCAGAGCTCGTCCGCACAGGGCATATTGGGCGTGGGGTACCGGGTCAATGAGGTGCAGGTCGGCCGCGCCGGGCTCCAGCCCTACGACAACCTGCCCGCGAAGATGGTGGCCGAGGGGCTTATCCAGTCCAACGCCTACAGCCTGTACCTGAACGATCTTGATGCGAGCACGGGTAACATTTTGTTTGGCGGCGTCGACATGGACCATTTCGAGGGCGAGCTCAAGACGATCCCCATCCAAAAGGAGTCCAACACCTTCTCCGAATTTCTCATTACCCTAACCAAGGTGACGCTGGGATCCAAGACGCTCAACGAGAACATGGCGCTCGCTGTTCTGCTCGACTCTGGCTCTTCCCTGACTTATCTCCCTGACGACATGGTCACCACCATCTTCTCCATGGTCGGTGCCGTCTACCAGCAGGAAGAGGGCGTCGCCTTCATCCCGTGCTCCGCCGCCAACTCGGGCAACATGACCTTTACCTTCTCCGACCCCGTCATCACGGTGCCCATGAACGAGCTGGTTCTGGACCTCGTGGCCATCACCGGCAAGCGCATCGCCTTCTCGAATGGCGTCGAGGCTTGCCTGTTTGGCATCGCTCCCGCCGGCGACGGCACCAACGTGCTGGGCGACACATTCCTGCGGTCTGCGTATGTCGTGTACGACCTGGACAACAACGAGATATCGCTTGCCCAAACAAGGTACAACGCGACAAGCTCAAACGTCATGGAAATCGGCAAGGGCAGCGGGTCGGTCCCGTCCGCCGTTGCCGTCGCCAGCCCGGTAGCGGCGACCGCCGGTCTCGTCCGCGGAGGCGAGAACGCGGCTCCTTCCCTAGGCCCTATGGCCGCATCACTCTTCGCGGCCGGTGCCGCGTTTTTCACTGGATTCTGTCTACTGCTTTGATTTTGGAAGGATTAATGGGTTTACGATTCACACACTGCATTGCGAAGGCGTTGGGATTTTCGGGCATAGCTGAGCATCCAGCAAGGCGTTTGGGAAAAGATTTCTGCATTTCGCACAGCACTCATTCCTTTGGAGGGGTATGGGGACGAAAAGACGAGACGGGCACATCTGCCGGCAGACCTTCGATACCTAGAGCCGCTACCGTTCATCGGCCGTGGCCAATTCAGGAGCTTTTCTGACCAGTTCATGAACCTCTATTGACCAGTTCGTAACTCTTCTGTGACCTGTATACACCAGTTTGTGACCTTTCCCCGCCCTAACTATTTTCGTATCGTCTGATGGTTATAAGTCACTGAAAAAAAAGGTAACCCCAAACGGGATCCGGTTCCAGCTGCTGTGTCGGCTCGGTGGAGGGCTCACCCCTGGAAGACCGTCTCGGCTTGCTTGAGCTTCGGTGAGCGCCAAGAGATCTCTGGTTCCTGCGCCAAGAGGTTATACGTTTCTGGCTTCGGTCATGCGTTTGAGCCGCACGTCGTGATGACCGCTGAATAGGGGCTTCTTATGGGGCGAGGTGGGGGAAGGGTTCACCGAACCCGGATCGGTTCCAGCCGAACACCATCCACGCACGGTTCCTCGCAAGCAGACACAATACCAGATCAAGCGCTCCTGAACGGGTCCTCGATGGCGGCCGCGTCCAACGGGGCGGTCGGCGCGGGGATCCACTTCCGGATGACACGCTCCACGTACGACGCGGGCAGGGCGAAGCGAGCAGTGGCCTCGTCGACGCCGCGGTTCATGCGGTCGACGTACTCGGGCCAGGGCGCCGCGCCGGAGACCCGGTGGCGGTCGATGTACACGAGGGCCGGGACGGGCTGGTCCCTCGGCAGGGTGTCCGGGTCCGCGGTCTCGACGACGCTGACGGTGAAGACCTCCTTCTCGTAGGCCAAGGGCACGCCCTCGTACCTGTCGAGGACGGCCTCGTCACCCGGGGGCAGGGTGTAGAGCACGCCGTAGACGCCCGGGGCGGTGGGGTCCGGTGTGGAGCCGGCGCTTTCGCCGTCGCCGGCCGGGTCCGGGACAACGTTGGCGTAGTGGCGCTCGTTGATGATGAAGGTGCACCGCGGGAGGTGGGCGAGGCCGACGGGCTTGGCGGACGGGCAGCGGAGGGCCATCTGGGTGGGCGAGAGGTTGGAGCCGTAGGCGAAGTAGAGACGGGGCGTCGGGGCCGACATGGTGTTTCCGGGATGCTGTGGCGGGAGAAGTAGAGGCCTGGCAGCTCGGGTTTCTCAGGATTCCTCGATCTTGGTGTTGCAAGAGTGCTTGATTTTGCAGACGTCACGTTTTCAGGCCCGGTAGGGGGAAAAAAAGCCGACAGCCTGATTTATGTAAGGCTGCGCGTTTGCTGCCTGCTGCCTGCAGCCGGAGACGGATGAGGTCAATTTTTGCGGGGAGGTCGTCGCTTGCTGTCTGGGTGATGCCTCCACTGGCACAGTTCTTGGAGCAAATGGAGGACCGTGTCTCAAGGCTCTCTTTCCAAACTTGCCAGCAACAAACGCCCACAAGATATGTGTTGTTTCTGTCTTGAGGTAGTGACAGGGTCACCAAAACGTGGTCAAAGAAATCCGCTTTGTGCACGCGGAGGGGACGGCAACTTGACACACACAGCTGCCACCCCCCGGCAGTATAGTTGGTCGGTCTGCTCTTTGTCACCCCATGTCTCTCCTGGGGTTGTTGTCGTATTTCCCTTAGCTTCCGTAGCTGGGCCGCGATGGATCCTTGGCATCAATCATAATCACGCATCATTGGGTATCTGGCAGGCAATGCTAATAATTCCATTTCTCTAGTCTTTCAGAACCCGCCCTCGTCTGATTCGCTTGACCATCCAAGCACGTTCAAGGTAGCCAGTGCTTTCGATCCAATACATGAGGAAACAATGAGGGTACCATGAATCACACACTAGCTTACTCCATACAGTTACTGACTTTTGATCTTCTTAGACGGCGACGATATGTTCATTGGCGCCTCCCGACGCTTTTCGGAAGGCCCGTCCGCCCATTTAGCCTCAACCTCGAGGGCATACTTCCGCTCCTTGTCCCAGTCCAAGGCGAGGGGCGGTTGCTTCACCAGAAGCCACTCCTCAATCTTGCTCTCCCAGGCCTTGCGGCACGCCCGGCGTTGGTCATTCCTGGTGAGGCTCTTGAGGTTGACATGCCGTCCATCGCACCACTCACGCAGCAGGGAGCAGCGTTCTTCTGCAGACGAGACGAGTTTGTTCTTCTCCAGCCACCTTGCGACACGAAAAGCGGCGTGGTCCTGTTCGGATCGCCAGGGCCCCAGGGACAGTTCTTGGGTACACTTGTCCACATTTTCGTCGCTGAGACACATTCGAAAGATGTTGTCTGAAAGGTACGAGACAGCCGATGGTGTGTTGAGCCACATCATCGCTGGGGTTTTCGGTTTGGTGAATACCTGGCTCAAGGGCGTACTCTCCCTGCTGAGAATGGCTTGTTGAGCCCAGTTGAGGGCGATTCCGTATGCCGTCGCAAGTGCGAACCGATTCATAAGTGTGTCTGGGACGTGCTTGTAGTAGCCGAACACCATGGCCTTGACGCGTTCTTCGGCGGGGCTGTGTCTGTCCACGATCCAGACCTTCACGATCGGACCGAGGCATTGTCTGGCCGTCTTCAAGTCCCTCCAAACATGGTCATGGCGTCTGATACACCGGGGAATGCGCAGCTCGAAAGCTCGACCCTTGGTGCACTCCTGTCCAGGAAAGACGCAATCCCATATTTGTTGACGGAGCTCCATGGACGGCATGTCGGCCTTCTCCTGAACCATGACCGCCTCCTCATCCATCACGGGGAATCCGAGGTGCTTTCTCTGGGCCGGGGTGAGCCTATTGCTAATAGCGCGTTCTCCTTTGAGTTTGATGAACCATGTGGCCACATCATCGACGCTTTGAGGACTCTCGGGGGGCTTGAAATCGGCCCATGGAAAGTCTTCGTGATACTCCTCCACGACTGCATCTTGTCAGTTACGTAGGAGCAAACAGACCGGCCGGAGTCTACATACCGTAGTGCATCGCCCGACGCCATGCCCATTCGTGGACCGTCCAATCGAACCAACGCTGTGAAAACACCTCCTTGGGCGACTCGAGCATGGTGGAAACCGAATCACTCTTGGTTTCGTCGAGTAGATTGGCGAATATGAGCGTTTCTTTCGGAATGAGTCTGTCAAAGTGCTCGATCATGAAGGCCCTCATTTCCAATGGGTCGGGACACTCCTGCTCAAGGATGTTGGTGTCTTTGGCCATCTCGACAACGGTGTGTTTCGGCGTTACCGCCCGGATTGATATTTGAAGGAGAATGGGAGACGGTACAGTTTGGTTATTTGAAGCTGGCAGGTGTGAGGTCACTCGCTAAGAGACGTTTGAAGGCTTGGGCTTCGGTATACAGTTTCGTACCTAACGTTGTAAAGTAAGGTTCATCAAGGTTAGAGGGCAGGCAGAACCGAATTGTCTCCCCCGACCGCGCCTTCCTACCTACCTACCTTACTTACCCGTCTCCCCCATGGACGGCGATTCAACGAAGCTAAGACGCAATGGGCATCTTCAATGTGGCAACAATCCTGAGAGATCGAAATCAGATACCGCTAGACAGAGCAATGGCACCGCAGCATCCGTCAGGAAGTCTCATAACATCGGTCTGTGAGCCTTCCCTGACGTGGATACTGTGGCGTACCTCTTTGGTCTCATTCTTCTGTCAAGGTGAGTTTTCAGAAAGACGTGACTTCGGACCGGGCCGAACCAACTGGAGACCAGTCGTCTCCCCATTCACCTAGCACAGACACCATGGCGAACCGTGCTCGGCCAATATTATCTCTTGACATTGATGTTACATCTCGTCCCGCAATCATACATTATACTCGTCTCGATACCATCAAGTCGTTCTATGCCGACGCAATAATCTCTGCGGCCTGCTCCGCGAGGGCGTACACCGCGGCCTGAATATGGGCCGTGATGATGGTCGGAAACACAGAGGCATCGACAACACGCAGGTTACCGACACCCTTCACGCGCAGATCGCTGTTAACAACCTTGCCCATGGCGCACGAACCCATGGGGTGATATGTGCCGCTATTGAGAAGCACGGATTAGCGAAAATCAAGTTGGGGCGGTGTCAGCTACTCACATGACGCTGGCACGGATACGCGCCTCAATCTCCTCATCGGTGGACTCCAACGTGAAAGGCTTCAGTCCAGCTGGCGCGGCCTCGGCCTCGACGATGCCCTGGCTGAGTGGCGAGTCGCCGCCAATCATCATCCTGGTCATGCGGCGGATCGAATCGCGCCACACGAAGCGGTCAACCTCGGAGCCGAAGAAGTTGGGGTTGATCAGGGGAGGCGTGCTCGGGTCGGAAGAGGCGATCACGACGGAGCCGCGAGAGGTGGGATGGAGCCCAACATTGGCCGTCGTTAGGTAGGTGCTGTTGGACGGCAGCCTGGGATCCGTGTTGACGTACAGCACGAAGCCCTCCATGAGGGTTCGCTCCGTCTTGAGGAGAGGGTGCGTCTCGGGGTCGGGCGTCTTGCCCTCCTCCTTGGCGATGGCCGCGACGAGGCCGTCCCTATCCTCGACGTTGAATGACGCAACAAAGTTGTTGGGCTGTCCGAGGCCGTACTGTGGCTGGAAGAAGAGAGTGTTTCCCGAGTCGACGGTCGAGTTGCGGTATTTGGGGGACAGCCTCCAGTTGGAAGTGAAGAAGGCGTGGTCGGCGAAGTTCTTGCCAACCTCGGGCGAGTCGACCACTTGCTCGATTCCGTGCTGGCTTAGGATGTCGGCTGGGCCGATGCCAGAGAGCATGAGGAGCTGGGGGGTGCGGTAGGCACCAGCGGCGGCGATGATTTCCTTGCCTCGGATTTCGGTGCCGTTGGCAAGACGGACGCCGGTGGCGATAGGGCTGCCCGATTCGTCCTTCTCAAGGAGAACCTTCTCGACCAAGGTTTCGGTCATGACAGTCAGGCCGTCCAGGGGGTAGTACTCGGAGGCAATCTGACGAACACCGTTGCGACGGTTCTCCGATATCTCACCAAAGCCTAAATTGCTTCCGGCGTTTGCATCCAAACCTGGCAGTGCCTTGATCCCAACAGATTCGTACGAGGAATACACAGCGTCCCGCAGGGGGTAGACACGACCCGTAACCGATGACACCTCAATCTTCAACGGCCCATCGTGACCGTGCTGGTCCGGGTTGGTGTCGTTGGTCCAATACTCCTCAGATCGCTTGAAGTACGGCAGTTGGCTGTCGTAGTTCCAGCGCGCGTCGTTAACCAGCTCGGCCCACTCGTCATAGTCAACGCGAGCACCACGCATCCATCCGCCTGCATGGTCAGCAATAGCACATCCCCTCAAGACAAGGGCACGTACATGTGTTGATGAGCGAGCCGCCGCCGAGGCCCTTGCCGGCGGCGCTCTGGATGGTTCGGTTGTTCAGCTGGGGCTGCGGCGTGGAGAAGTCGTTCCAGTCAAAGTCGCCCTGGATTAGGTTGGTAGAGTTGACGTAGAGGATGTCAGAGCGGCTGGCGGCGCTCTTGCCGGCCTCGATGACGAGGATCTTGGCCGAGCTGTTCAGGGCCAAGAGCCGACTGGAGACAACGGAGCCGGCGAGGCCGCCGCCGACAACGATGTAGTCCCAGACGTCAGTGGGAAGCATTGTGACAGGATGCAGGGAAGCGGCACGGAGAACTTGGCGCTGCACGGTTAAATTTGACCGCAAAAGTTACCGGTAGGCTGGGACGGTGTGACGGCGAAGCGGCGCAGACGGTCGTGGAAAAGGGACAGAATCTCACAACCAACCCGCAGACATTGCTGACCTTTAAATCAGGCGCGGCAACAACATCGTCGAACACGGAGAGCGGCCGCTGCGGGCCTCTACCATGTGGGCTCGGCGTAATTTGGCTCGATATCGCAACAGGCTGGGCCACAAAGTGGCTCGGGTATGGCGGATGAGCGACATGGACAGATCGAGGGCCTCCGTCCTGACTGGGAGAGAGGCCACTTTCAGTGGGTTTACGATTCAATAAAGGGATCCAGGATTCACGTTGTGGGTCAACCGGGTCAGCTTCCGGAAGCAGAGGCCAACAGTTCTTCGTTGTGGGAGCCCCCATTCTTGTGCAGACTACTACGTTGACTTACATTGACCAGAGACATCTCAGAGACGATGAGAGTGGTACGGCTTGGGGACGAAGAAAGGGACTCGATTGCTTCATAATTACTCGCGTCTATTTTGTTGTCCCCTCCTACGTACAGATATCTCGACCGAGGATATTCTTCAGCGGGCTAGCGCGGCCCCATCGCCCCTCAGAACGGCCCCTGTTGACAATTTTCTATCTTGCAGAGTAGGGTATCGCTTTTAGGACCATGATATTTGGGGCCATTCGGCTCAAGAACGTGCTCACGATGGACTTCGCCGACGTGACTTACTCCCAGGTCGGCGTCGTGCTGATGGGCACCCTCGAACCCGGTATCGCCATCATCGTCTCGAGCAGCCCCCTGCTCAAGCCCGTGTTTGATGCCACCGTCGGCCGCTTCTGGTCTCTGCGCGGCATCCGCGGCGCATCAAGCGCAACGCCAGCGAAGACGGCCACGCTTCAGACGATCGGGCAGAGCGGCATCCTCGGGTCGAAGCTCTCCAGGGCCGGGGGCGGGGGCCGATTCAGCCAGATGCACTCGTCGCACAGCGACGACGACGACCTCGAGCTGGACGCGCTGCGGGAGAAGGGCCACGGCGTTGCCGTCGTCGCGGCCAAGGGAAAGCGCTCGCAGGAAGTGGCGGCGAGGGAGTTCAACAAGACGAGGAGGGACGAGACGCCCGGGCCGGAAGTTGTTGGGATTCTGGTCACGAGCAAGACGAGCGTCGTGAGCGAGGAGAGGGGAAAACAGGTGTAAGTAGAGAATCGCGTATCGTGCCAATGAGATGTCACCTTTGAAAATGCTTCTGCCTGGAGGCGTCGAGCAGGGGGGGTCCCGTCCGGGGCGGGACGACGGGCTGCTGGGCCCCACGACAGCATCGCGGATTCCGCAGCGGAATCACGTCCGTCGTCACGCTGCAGAAAGCCCCTTTCCTGGTCCTGGCCGGAGGATCGGGGGAGGGTTACGAGCGTAAGAGCGGGAGATTAACCGGAGAATGCCTTGGGGCGGTCCCCGACGTCGAGGCAGACCACACTCGCAGGGGGCCCTCCACCACCGCCGCCGTGCGGTGGGCGGGATTCCGGGCTAGAAACGCGGTGCTGCCTTACCGGGCTGGGTTGACAACGTGGAGCGGGCACCTGACGTCGACGGAGAGAGAGCCCGTGGAACGCCCATGTCAGCTTGACGGGCAGCGTGCATGCGTGATGGTGTGATGCGGCGGGCCCAAATCGTCGAGGGGATGGATGGGGGGGGGGGGGGGGGGGGGGGGGCCCCCCCCCCCCCACAACCCCAGAGGCGCGCCGGGGCGCCCCCCCCAACCCACCGGTGTGGCGCGGCGATATTTTGACAAATTTTTTGTTTGG
>JAOWMA010000306.1:0-60196 GCA_025962755.1 Colletotrichum tropicicola
ATACTTTTATTAAAATAAAAAATAACTTTATAATATATATAAATAAAAGTAAAATTAAATAAATATTAATTAGTTATTATAAAGACTTTTTAGAAGAGATATATAGTATTATTAACTAAGCTAGAGGTTAAGACGGGCAGAGGGGGTAGGGGGTAGGGGGTAGGGGTAGGGGGCGTTAGATGGCAGTTTTGTCAGCTCAATTGGATTAATTACACAAAATTTCACACTTCGCCAGCACGCCCAGCAGCGGCGGCCCAGCGCGCCCCCCTTCTTTTGCTGGGCATCCCGATGCTCGGCCAGCGAATCACGGGCTCTGCGACGTGGAACGTGCCGCTAACTCTCCTCCCCACACGGAGAAATCTGCAGGGGTTGACTGTCGGATTCCCTATTGGGACAAGGCGCGAGGGGAGACTGCGAGAGATTCATCTGAAAGGAGGCACCACCCGGGTTCAGCCCAAAAAAACCACGCTCTCTCCGGTGCTGTTGCTGCATCCCACTTTTGAGCTGGGTTGTCCGCGGCTTCTTATTTTGGCTGCTGTCCTCTTTCTAATTTTTACGGCGTCTGCAGACACACGACACGCACTCGCTTTGCGCCCAGCACCGTCCGTCCTTCGCCGCCGAAGAGAGCCAGCCATTGTGCACCTCCGCCCGGCTTCGCTGCTGCTGCTGCTGCTGCTGCTGCTTCTTCCAGCACTGTCTGTGCGACACGCCGGCACGCCCGTCGTCGATCGAATCTCGCCTGGGGCCCAGCGCACCGTGGAATTGCAGCGCAACGTCATTGACGGGGCGACTCCATTCCGGCCTTTTAGCCTGTCCTCGTCCCCTGAATTGCCGCTGGGACGCCTGACGGTAAGGCTCAGCTGCACCACGACGGGCACACGACTCTGCTACCCTGCCGCTACCGCCGTCCGCTCTCCCGTCGCCTCTTTTCCCCTCAGCTCCACGCCATCGGAGGGTCCCACGACACCTCAATTGCAGCATCCTTCTCGCGACTTGGTGCCTCCCGCCGGCGTCCTCCACGAGACTCGGACGAACGCAGAAGAAAGCAAAAAGAGACAGCGCGGAAATCCATGACTCGGGGCTGCCCGCGATAGGGGGCGTCTTTTAGAAGGTCCCGAAGCAACGGGTCCTCGGTGGAGAGAGCCACGAGAACGAGCCAAAGAAAACATAAACAGAGGGGGACGACAGCGTCTTTTCTCGCCTAGATCCCCGCCGATAACGACACCGACATCGACCCCGACACCGACACTGACACCGACGGGACCCCAGACCGACCCGACAGCCATTCGCCGCGGTCAACATGGCCTCGTCCTACGCCCTGCCCTCTTCCGCCCTCCCGCACGCCCACCATCACCACATGCACTCCCACTCCCACTCGCCGCCGTCCCTCCATGCGTTGAAGTCGACAATGTCCAACGGCGGGCTGCATTCCCACAGCCAGAGCCAAGACTCGACCAGCACCGGCACCGGCCACGTACACAACCACGACAACTGCCACGGCCACAATGGCCACGCACACGGCCACGCACACAGCCGAGCGAGTTTGGGTCCGTCTTTTCAGGGTCGAGACAAGGCGCCGCCTCAATCGCTCGCGACAATGGACGGCTGGAAGACGGACACCACACCGAGCGGACGACAGCTCCTGACGCCCACCAACGGGTCCTTCTCCGAGGCCTTTCAGCCTCTCGACGGCACGGTCACAGCAGACCATCACCACCACGACCACGATCACGGCCATGACCACGACCACGACCACGACCACGACCATGCTCATGGCCACTGTCACGGCCATGGCCACTCGCATTCGCACAGCCATTCCCACGATCACGACCACGCGAAGCCATCGCTGTTTACTAGAATCCTACTCCGATACACGCCTGCCGTGCCATTCCTGCATACAATTGTGGTAGAAAAGGACTCGAGACGAATCTTTTACTTTATGACGTGAGTCAAATTGTCATGTGCAGGCTTCCGTTACTGACTCTTGTTGTTTTGCAGTCTCAATTTCGGCTTCATGGCCGTCCAGGCCTTCTATGGCTACGTTACCGACTCCCTCGGCCTGCTCAGCGACACGATCCACATGTTTTTCGATTGCTTCGCCCTCTTTGTCGGTCTCTGCGCCGCGGTCACGAGCAAGTGGCCCCAGAGCCAACGATTCCCCTTTGGACTTGGAAAGATTGAGACGTTGAGCGGCTTCGCCAACGGCATTTTGCTGATGTAGGTACAACAAACGTGTAGAATGATATCAAGCTGACCAGCGGCAGGCTGTTGAGTGTCGAGATTATCGTAGAGGCGTTTGAGCGGATATGGGAAGGCCAGCAACTCCACCGCCTCAAGGAGCTGCTGATCGTCAGCTTTCTCGGCGGCGTCATCAACCTGCTGGGTCTCTGGGGCTTCGGCCACCACCACCACCACGGTCACGACCACGGGCACGGCCACTCGCACTCGCACGACGGCCACGATCACGGGCACGACCACTCGCACGGCAAGAAGCACAGCCACGCGCACTCGCATCATAACGACAACATGGAGGGTATTTTTCTGCATGTTCTGGCCGATACGATGGGCAGCGCGTCGGTGGTGCTCTCGACGATCCTGACATACTACACGGGGTGGACGTTCTGGGACCCGCTGGCGTCGTGCGCGATTGCGATTCTCATCTTCCTGGCGGCCATCCCGCTCATCAAGTCGTCGGCGCGCAACCTGATGCTCAACATCCCCGACGACATTGAGTACAACCTGCGCAACACGCTGGCGGGCATCTTGCAGCAGAAGGGCGTGGTCAACTACTCGGTGCCCAAGTTCTGGATGGACGACCGCAGCAGCGAGGACTCGGGCGACAAGCTGCAGGGCATAGTGCACGTGGTGGCGGCGCGGGGCGCGAGCCTGGACGAGGTGCGCGACCGTGTGCGCGAGTACTTTCTGAAGCAATCGATGGACATTGTGGTTCAGGTCGAAAGGGAAGGCGATGCCAGCTGCTGGTGTGGAGTTGGACGGGCAACAGGGCTGGCCACGACGCCGCTGAAGTCGAGGCATTTTTAGGCAAGCTCGCCGCCGATGACACCGGTGCCGACGATTGTCGAGACGTTGCTGGAGCAGGACGTCCGCGCAAAGCGAGACTAAGAGGAGTGGTCGCGAATACTTTACCTTTATGGTTTAGACGGCACAAGAGGTCCAAGACGGACCAGGTACCTGCGTGGTGATAGAACACGGTCAGTTGGAGACGCTGTTTTTGGCGAGTGTCACTTGTTGGGAACTAGGACCTGCAGGGTTCGGTTTTGCTGTTTGGTTTTCTTGTGTTCGTCTTGCCGGAGTCTTGGGAAAGCTATACACAGGAACTCACATTACGGGAGGCATTGCGACGGCATTCAAAGACTTGTATGAGTAGACGCACATATTTTTGGCGCGGCAATGGAAGACTAGATACCCCCAGGCTGTGCTTGCAAGGTGACTGCGTTGGTGTGATGGGGTTGAGATCAAGTTCCGTCAAGCCGAGGCCACTCATGACACGATGAAATGACTGGAGCTGCACACAGTAGCTAAGGTAAGGTATGGCGGCTCCCCGCCGGCCAGCCAGATGGCATGCCACGACCTGCTCCGTCCGCCCGGAGCGGCGTAGGATCTTGGCTAATGTAAGGCAAGATGAGATGGTGTGGGCCGGCCGTCACTTGACGTGCAGACGAGGCCGGGCTAATGGTCGAGTTGGGTGGGATTTATTCATGGTCTTGTGCCGGATCTGGCGGGTGCGGCGAGTGCAGCATCTTTGTTTGGTGCAGGATGCAGCAGCAGCAGCAGCAGCGGTGAGCCGAAGACCAATGGTCCGTTTCCCCGCGGGTGGTGGTGATGGGGGCGGGGGCATATGTCTGGGGGGCATCCACCCACTGTGTCATGAGCGCTGTGCGAATTCTCGTGGGGTAGGTACCTGAAGCTAGGTAGATACCTTAGGTACCTATGTAAGGGAGGCAATCGCCTTCAGATGGCATGTGTGAGACGCAGATAATGATCAAGATGAAATGTTTCGCTCATGAACATCGTGTCTCTCCAAAAAAACAACCCCCTGAAATAAATGATGGGATTTCACATGGCAGGCTCGCCGCCGGAATTGAGTTTCATCTCATGCCCGGTCGTTCCACCCATCATCCATACAATTGGGATCGCACGATGACAGGAATGACGATGCAGCCAACCTTGATGCCTCCCGCCGCACAAGTCAGCCACAGCTACAGTCCCAGGAGGAGGGTTGTTTAAACAGGGGCACTGCTGTGCGCAGCCAGGTGTTATTAACACAGTTGCTCTATTGCTCTATTGCGCCTCACTCCGACATGTGCCCGCGTCCCGTCCCACCGGACAGCTGCGCAGAGGTACCCCAGAAGTTTAGGCAGCGCTACAAACCCCGCTAAAGCAGGGCCCCGGTTTCCCTCCCCCAGACCCCGGACGGGCACTTCAGTGGTAAGGTACCTAAGGTAGGTACCTCACAATGAGCCGAACGACCGAGGCACCGATGCACCGACAGCAGCGTGTCGAGGGTTTCATCCCGCGCTGCCG
This sequence comes from Colletotrichum tropicicola, assembly GCA_025962755.1. Taxonomy (NCBI): domain Eukaryota; kingdom Fungi; phylum Ascomycota; class Sordariomycetes; order Glomerellales; family Glomerellaceae; genus Colletotrichum; species Colletotrichum tropicicola. The sequence continues at coordinate 4,546 of JAOWMA010000306.1, forward strand.
GGATTGAGCTCTTTCTTTTTTTTCCCCTAAACGGTGTTGTAAGCAAAAGATGATGGTCTGTCCTTTTTTTCTGAATCCTAGTCAGTCGCAACCTCGACTTTTGTCTGTTGTCTTGCCAAAAAACCACCATCCTCCAAGCATCGCCGCAACCAGACTTCACGAGCCAATTGGCACCCGCGCCGCAACAAATAAACAACCTGGAAACTGCCCACGGCGGATCTTTGGTGGATTCACCCGGCTACAGGTGGGCCAACGAGGAAACGTGCCGAGGCTCGCTGTGACGTAGCGGGAGCTCTCTCTGTCTCCCCTCCTCCAATTGACAGACATCTCGATCAAAACGACCGGACACACTTCTTCAGCAGGGGAAAAAAAACAACCGCCACGGAGTACCGAAAGACGATATTTTTGGTTTTCCACGCACACACGAATTAGCCACGCGCTACCGACGGACCACTCGCGCCAGGAACGGACCGCTCGGGCTCTTTTCAACTAGAAAGCTACAGAGCTCACTACTCACCTTGGTCAAAAACCCGCCCAAAGCCGGCCATCGCGAACACGTGAACCTCCCTTCTTTCCCCGGACTCACCTCCTCTCCCACACATTCTTTTTGTTTTCTTTCTCTCTCTCCGGCCAACCTAAACACCACACCGCACCACGAAAAAGATGGCCCCCTCCACCCCCGAGGCCGCCGCCGCGGACCTCAACACCAAGCTCCAGAACAAGCTCCCGAACCCCGTCGCCGACAAGATCCCCCACATCCCCGAGTCCAAGGACGAGCTCAAGGCCGACGCCGGCAAGGCCGCCTCCTCCCTCGCCACCCAGCTCCGCTCCCTCGCCGCCGGCGGCTTCGGCGGCGTCTGCGCCGTCGTCGTCGGCCACCCCTTCGACCTCGTCAAGGTCCGCCTGCAGACCGCCGACCGCGGCGTCTACTCGGGCGCCGTCGACGTCGTCCGCAAGAGCATCGCCCGCGACGGCCTCAGGAGGGGGCTCTACGCCGGCGTCTCCGCGCCCCTCGTCGGCGTCACCCCAATGTGTACGCCCCCTTCCTTGTTGCTACCTAGCTTTCTCTCCTAACTAATCAACCCCCAGTCGCCGTCTCCTTCTGGGGCTACGACGTCGGCAAGTCCCTCGTCCGCTCCGCCTCCTCCGCCCCCGACGCCCCCCTCTCCATCGGCCAGGTCTCCGCCGCCGGCTTCTTCTCCGCCGTCCCCATGACCGCCATCACCGCCCCCTTCGAGCGCGTCAAGGTCATCCTCCAGGTCCAGTCCCAGCGCCTCCAGCCCGGCGAGAAGCCAAAGTACGCCGGCGGCGTCGACGTCGTCCGCCAGCTCTACGCCGAGGGCGGCCTCCGCTCCGTCTTCCGCGGCAGCGCCGCCACCCTCGCCCGCGACGGCCCCGGCAGCGCCGCCTACTTCGCCGCCTACGAGTACATCAAGCGCCGCCTCACCCCCAAGGACCCCGTCACCGGCAAGCCCCAGGGCGAGCTCAGCCTCCTCGCCGTCACCGCCGCCGGCGCCGCCGCCGGCGTCGCCATGTGGATCCCCGTCTTCCCCGTCGACACCGTCAAGTCGCGCCTGCAGACCGCCGAGGGCAACGTCACCCTCGGCGGCGTCGTCCGCGACGTCTACGCCCGCGGCGGCGTCAAGGCCTTTTTCCCCGGTTTCGGCCCCGCCCTCGCCAGAGCCGTGCCCGCCAACGCGGCCACCTTTTTGGGCGTCGAGCTGGCCCACCAGGCCATGAGGAAGGCTTTTGATTGAGAGGGTGACGAGGACGAGGACGAGGACGAAGGCGAAGGACGAAGGCGAAGGGCGAAGACGAAGACGAACGGCGTTCATTGGAGGTAGGTACCCTTTACACTACTTGACATCTTTCGTCACACAATAGAAGCGTGGGAGTTTCTGATTCAGAGCCTGCATACCGAAGGAAGAAAAAAAAAGTTTATACTAGAGGATTTTTTTTGCGTTTCATTTGACTGTGCTGTGCTATCCATGCTTCATAAAGGAAAACTCTCAACAAGAGTTGTAAAAGGGACCGCGTGCTTTCCCGCTGATGCCTCCTTTCTGTGTGTGATATTAAAAAACTTTTTTTATCTTAAAAACCGCCCCTTACTTTTCTGTCCCAATCAACGACGCCATGCAGAATGAATAGAGAAAAAGTTGAGATGTGTGTCCTTCGCCGCCCAAATGTGCCGTCGTATCTGTGTGCGGTCCCTGTGCCTGTGCCATGCCGCGCTCTGTTCTGTACTGTTTTGTTGCGTCGTCTTGTACGTCCAGTCTCAGTCTCTGGTCATTTTAATCCGTGTCGCATCCAAATACATTGTGTCCCGGAGCTACGCCTTCTAGGCGCGCTCGTTGACGGTCCACCTGCGCTTCGAGGTCGTCATGTCGCGCATAATCTCCGTCTCGCCCAGCGGTCGCGGCGCGCCCCAGAGACCGCCGTTGCCAAAGCTCAGCGGAGGCACCTTATTCTCCTCCTCCGTGCCGTCGCTGGACGTCGGGCGCGAAATTTCCTGGAATCTGAGCGGCACCTTGCTCGGGCCACCAAACTGCGGCTCCTTCCGCTCGGGCGTCGGTGGCTTGACAATCTCCGGTCCCTGCTTGGACAGAGCTGCCAGCTTCTTCCGGTGGTCAAAGTCCGGGAAGATGTCGTCCTCCTCATCCTCCTCCTCTGTCTCCTTCTTTGGCGTAATAGGTGACCACAGCCCCACCGACAAAGTCGGCGACTGGTTCGTGAAGCTCGTCACGCCGCTTCCCACGGTAATGCCGCTAGTGTTGAGAGCGGGTGTCCGGGGAAGCGAGTAAGCGTTGTTGTGAGATGTACGGCGCATGCTACCCAGGTTGGCGTTTGCCGAGGTGCTTCGGCTGCCCGGGAAGATGAAAGAGTCGGGGTTGAAAGTGACTGGGCTCGGCGTGTATGCTGCTGTTGTTGCAGTCGACACGCGCCCGCGCGGTCCCCCATTTTGCGAGTGGCTCGATGTCGAGGCTGTGGACGGAGCCCTGGACAGGTTGTGGGTAGATGACGAACTAGGCCGCAGATGATCGGTATTCGCAAAAAGCTTCAGGTCGTAGTACTGATGCACTGGAATGACGCCCGACTGAGACAGCGGGTCCGCAACCTCGGATATGGGTGTATCCAACGCGGATGGTACCGTCTCACGGCCCGGCTTCCGAACGGCCATGGTCAGGGACGCCATTGCCACGTCCATGAGCACCGGCTGGTGGGTGATGGCGCCAATCAAAGCATTGCAGCCCGCCCCGTGGGACACGAGAATGACAATGGGCTCGACGTCATCATCGTCCTCGTCGTCAATCGCGCATTCGTTGTCGCCATGTTGGGAGGTCTTCACCATCTTGGTCACCATCTCGGCGGGACGTTCCGCGGTGGTGTACCAGTCCACGAGCTTCTGAACGCCCCTCCTGAAGCGATGGTGCATGGCCGTCCACTCCTCGCCGTACTTGCCTCCGTCGCCCCAGTCCAGGGGCTCTCGCATCGAGTCCCACTGGTAATCAACTTGCAAACAAGCGTCCCTCGCATGCGCCACGTAGCCGTCGGGGATCTTCACGTTTGAAGAGATGGCATAGTTGGGGGTCGGTGCAACGTACCCGTCGTTGGGGTTGCCGGGCTCCGGAACCATGAAGCGGACTCGCTGACTGGACGAGCTGGCTGTGCTGTCCGCCCGGCTCCGGGGAAGAGCGCCGGCCATGGGCGCGACGTTGTCCAACCCAAGGATAGACGGCGCATTCGAATCCGTCGAGCCGGACCGCTCGGGAACAGCTCTAAACTTGGGGCTGTTCCACAGCTGGCTCTGGGCCTGGCCGACGGAGTTGGCATGGTGGTGGGTGTGCTCGACGATCTGGTCGTGGGCGCTGATGTTCTCCCGTCGCAGTAGGTCGGCCTTGGCGCCGGCCAGCATCATCGCGGAGCCGGGAGGAGGCGTGATCATCTCAAAGTATTCGGGAGACAGCCACTCGCCCAGGAAGGCGTCGAGACGGAGGATGGACTTCTTGATCTTCTTCTTGGGCGGCTCAGGCTTGGTTTCGTTCGTATCGGGGGACAGCGGGTCGACCTCCTCGGTGGCGGAGGCCGGGAGGATGAAGGGCGAGGCGGAGGGGTTTGTGCTAGGTGAGGGCATCGGATGCGAGGGTGTGCCGAGAGGAGGAGCCTGGGCCAGGCCGGCGCTGATGGCGACCGAGGTTTGGACGCATCGCAGGAACGGGGAGCTGTGGAGGACGACCTTGAACTTGCGTCGCTTCTTGGGGTCGGTAGAGCCGTTGGTGCCGTTTGTCTTGGGGCTCGCGTTGAGGTCGGCCTCAGCCTGTCGCAGGATGTTGGCGATGCGGACACCGAGAGCCTTGGACTGCTGCCAGCCGCCGTAGGTCAGGGGAGGGTCGTAGGGAGTCGGAGAGGTCAGATGCCACTTCTTGTCGGCTGCGTCGAGACGTGCGCCGTGCCTGCAGAAGCGTCAGCTGTTGGAAACCAGGAACCAGGAACCAGGAAGGCGCGGAACTTGGGGTGTACCAACCTGACGACGAAGATGTACGCAGGCGGGCGCCCCATATTGCCGGCGACGCGGATGCGACAGCAGAAGACGTCTTAGAATAGGTGTAGAAGCAGGCTTAGAGTTAGGGGACAACCAGAGGCGCGGGTGACAGGTTTAGTGACGAAAGAAAACGGACGGAGGATCAAATAATGGCAGTTGGGAGTGCGGCTAGAGATACCTCCCACCACTAGGATCGCCGAGGGGATCGGATGGCTTGGACGGGCGAAATAAGCTTCGGGCGGCGGCGGAAGAGCGCGAAAGGCGAGGGCGAGCTAGAACAGCGCCCCGTTGACGCTCGGGTTGTGTTTTATTCTGGGGTCCTCGAAGCTGGCGAAGGTAAGGTAGGTGACGGTGGTGTTTTGTCTGAGGAGAGATCGAGGCAGCAGCGGAGGCAGAGGCACAGGCGGAGGAAGAGGCGGACGGAGCGGACGGAGGAGGCAGAAGGCAGATTTCATAATCCTGCCACGAGTTTTGCGTCGGTCGTCCGGTGTTTGGTGCCCCTCTCTCCGACCAGCTAGCACCGACTTCGCAAGCGCCAAAAGCGACGGGGACTGGGCCTGGGCTGGAGGGACTGGAGTGACTGGAGTGGAGGGAGACCCGTAAGACCCAGATCTGGGTCGGTCAAGCGTCGGTGGAGAGTGGTGGCCGTGGAGAATAATATGTCGGTATTTCGGTGGCTCGCTGGGAGGGAGTTGCGACTGTTATTGCGATCGGACATGCAGCGGCAGGGTCCTGGGCGGTGGACTGGTCCGGGCGCAGCGGGAACGCAGCAGCGCAGCACCGAGCAAACGGACAGGGTTTGTTCCTCCTTTGGGTGCCGTCGGTTTGAGGCCGGTTTGTTTGCTGCTTGCTTCTTTGTGCCGTTGGTTCCTGAGGTGCGGGTGCGTGTTTTGCTGCTGGGACCTGCCTGGATCGAGACGGCGAAAGGGCCACAGGTGCGGTCCGTGTGAGGGACGAGTTTGGTTTGGTTTGGTTTGGTTTGGACGAGTCGACGACGGCCACGGCAGGCCCACCCGCCAGAGTCAAGGGTGGCAGGAGGGTGCAGGCGATGGGATGCGCACCGATGGCCCAATGGTGGTGTGGTGTCGAAGGAGCAGCCTGCGGGTTGGCGGTGCGATTCGACGGGTGACAGGCTGGGAGCACACTGCGAGGCACTCGGGGAGGGGAGGGGCGATCACTTGCGCCCCCGGCTGCTGCTACCTTATTGCTGGAGCTGTGCTGTGCCGTGCTGCGCTGCTGCAGCTGCTGCAGCTGCTGCAGCACCAGGGTGTTGCTTGCTGCGACGCCAGGCGCGTCAGCCGTTGGAGATGGGCAGCGCAACTGTCACTGACAACTGCTGCCGGCGGGTCGTCGTCTTTTTTTTTTTTTTCCCGGCCTTTTTTGGGTCTCTTTTCGTGCGAGAGCTCATTTCCTCCTTTGGTGCATGTGATTGTCCCCTCTCGCTGCTAGCGCCGAAACGTCATTACCGCACGTAGGTACGGATCAGGTAAGCAGAAAAAAATTGGACGGCACCATGACCAGAAATTCCAGGTGCGAGGTCTGGAAGTAAGCTTAAGTAATCAGACTTTCAACGGCCCGCACTTTCACACCCTCCATGATACCATAGGTGATAACTCAGCGGGATGCATCAATCCCATCCCGTCGTCGCCGCCTGAGGTGGAAACCGCCCGAGGTCTTCCGCGGGCTCTGCTCAGCTCGTCAAGCATCTCGGCCGCCTCGTTGCGAGCGCAACTGCAGAGTGCTGCTTTGGGCATCCCCAGAACAAGATGAAGCGCACCATCACCCGATCCTGACGCAAGTTGTCAACGTGATCACCGTCACCTCGACAGCCGCCGGACGGATATGCGACGGCGCCTCACCACCTCGGACTTGTCTCCTCCGAGCCTGCTGTCTGTAGCGGCTACCGCTGTCGACAGTCTGCCGCCCGCCCCATCAGCTCCAGTCGCGGCCCAGTCCAGCCCAGGACCCCTCCTTGCCATCTCCGAGCAGAGTCTCCATATTCTCCTCCACCCCGGATCCTCCTACCTTCGTCCCATGCAACGGCGCCCATCACCAGCCACATCTCGACAGTCACACCGAGCCGGGCTAACCCAGACCGGCCAAGCGGTCTGTGCGGGGCCACCTCCCGTCCCTTCGGAAGGTCGCCAATGCCCGTCAGACCGTGTGAGCGTCAGGCCGAATGATCCTGCCCTCTGCATCTTTCCTACCAAAGTCTCTCGTGAGTCACTCCGGCGGAACTCGACTTGTTGATGGTCCCTTCCCTTCTCCTTGCCATCGTCAATTCACAGAAGAGCGCTGCTTGAATATTAAAAGCAAAGATACTCGCAAGAGCATCAGGCACGCAAGGAGGCCTTCAGATAGCATAAACCAATTCCATCAAACAAACACACATAATGGCAGCCGTCTCAGAGGATAAGCAAGTCCCCGCCGCCCCGGAGGACCTCAAGACTCGTCTCAAGCAGTCGTACGACGTCATCGCCCCGGCCTACAATGACTGGACCCTCCAGCACTCGACCCTCCGCCTCGAGTACCTCGAGAAGCTCCTGGAGAAGCTCCTGACCGCGAAGCCGCTCTCGGGACAGATGTCTCTGGTCCTCGAGCTGGGCTGCGGCTGCGGCCTGCCCGTCACCGACCGCCTGCTGACGACGCCCGACGTCTTCGTCACCGCCAACGACCTGTCGAGCACGCAGATCAAGCTGGCCAAGGAGAACCTCGCCAAGCACGGCACCGACCGCATCTCCTTCGTCGAGGGTGACATGATGCGCCTCGAGTTCTCCGAGCACTCCTTCGACGCCATCGTCGCCATGTACAGCGTCATCCACCTGCCCCGCGACGAGCAGAGCGAGATGATTCGCCGCATGGCCAAATGGCTCAAGCCCGGTGGCTTCCTACTCGTCAACTTCTCCTCCGAGAGCATGCCCGGCCTCGTCATGGACAAGTGGCTGCACGACAAGGGCTGGATGTACTGGAGCGGCTGGGGCTCCGACGAGACCATGGGCAAGATCAAGGAGACGGGGCTCGAAATGATCCTGAAGGAGGAGGTCAAGGATGAGGTCGACGCTACCTTCCTGTGGGTTCTGGCGAAGAAGTAATCGCCATCGACTTCTTTGTGTCTTTCTCGCATCGCCCATGTCAGCATTGGGAGTCGACGTTGACGATTCCGAGCGTCCATTCAGCACTATACATCAGCACTTTTGGACAGGGGCATTTCTTTTCTCTCGCCGGGGTATCTATCACCAAGCACCTCGATTTTAGAACGGTCTTTATCAGACAAAAGTCCAACATTTTCTGGAGTGGAAAAATACAAGCATTTCACATTTTGACACTATCAATCTTGCATTCGAATCTGTGAAACATTTGCTTGCCCGTTGCCCCTCATCAGTGACATCGCACAGATGCTCCCTCGGTGAAGGTAAGTTACCTAAGGTACATTGCGCTGGATCCAGTGGGGTGAGAACCCGGCGGGCCCGGATTTCCGCCATCGAGGGGTAGTGGCCTGTGCGTTCAGCTGACTAACGCCGGGTTCCTGGCCGTAGTGTTTGTCAGGATGCAGCTCCGTGGCGCTGCCCCCTTACCAATCCAACTGTCTACGACAACAGCTTCAATTCGACGCGGCACCCTTCGTCTCCCTTGATACCCCCCTCGTACACTCTTTTAATCCTTTCTTTTTCTTCACACCGCTGCGACCACGACCCGCGCCATCATGAAGCTCTCCCGCCTCCTGCAATTGCCCATCGTCTTGGCCGCCGCGACGCTCGCCCCGGCGGTGCTCGCCGAGCACACGAGCAACTGGGCCGTCCTCGTCTGCACCTCGCGCTTCTGGTTCAACTACCGCCACCTGGCCAACGTCCTCTCCATCTACCGCACCGTCAAGCGCCTCGGCATCCCCGACTCGCAAATCATCCTCATGCTGCCCGACGACATGGCCTGCAACCCGCGCAACGCCTTCCCCGGCACCGTCTACAGCAACTCGGACCGCGCCGTCGACCTGTACGGCGACAACATCGAGGTCGACTACCGCGGCTACGAGGTCACCGTCGAGAACTTTATTCGTCTGCTGACCGACCGCGTCGGCGACGAGATGCCGCGCAGCAAGCGCCTGCTGACGGACGACCGGAGCAACATCCTCGTGTACATGACGGGCCACGGCGGAAATGAGTTTCTCAAGTTCCAGGACGCCGAGGAAATCGGCGCTTTTGACTTGGCCGATGCCTTTGAGCAGATGTGGGAGAAGAAGAGGTAATGACGAACGCTAACCCCGAAGCTCGCCCCGCGACATGTGCTAACTGCCCAGATACCACGAGATCCTCTTCATGATCGACACCTGCCAGGCGAACACAATGTACAGCAAGCTCTACTCCCCCAACATCATCGCGACCGGCTCCTCCGAGCTCGACCAGTCCTCCTACTCCCACCACGCCGACAACGACGTCGGCGTCGCCGTCATCGACCGCTACACCTACTACAACCTCGAGTTCCTCGAATCGCAGGTCCAGGACCTGAGCTCCAAGAAGACGGTCGGCGAGCTGTTCGACAGCTACACGTACGAAAAGATCCACTCCAACGCGGGCGTCCGCTACGACCTGTTCCGCGGCGGCTCCGAGGCCGCGCGCAGCCGGCGCATCACCGACTTCTTCGGCAACGTGCAAAACGTCGAGGTCGACGGCGCCAAGAACATGGTGCTCGACGAGGAGCTGCTGGAGCTGAGCCAGAAGATTGCCGCGCTCAAGCGCCGGGCGGACGAGGCGGACGCCGCGGCGAAAAATGCGACGCTGGCGGAGCAAGCGCGGGGCGAGGCGACCAAGGCCAAAGTGCAGGCGAAGCGCGTGCAGATGGCCAAGCCTTTGACGAACGACAACTGGTGGGAGAAGAAGCTCGTCGGCGCTACGGCGCTGCTTGGATGTGCGCTGCTCTGGGCTCTGGGGTCATATTTGGAGGCGGCCCCAAAGAAGGCTGATGTGGCGGCTGAAAAGACGGAGCAAAACGGACATGCGACAGTCAAGGCATGACTGCACTTGTCTATTATACATTACACCTCTTCGATTTTTAAGAGCATGCATTCACAGCCAGGCGTTCAATGGGACAGGGAAGGGAATACAGAATGATTTGAGGTATTACACTTACAAGTTGAATATCATGGGGAGCGTCTTCAAGAGAGAACGAAATGCGTATTCACTTGCTTTGTCTGTTTAGTCAGTTACACCCCGATGTGGCTGGCTATGTTTCACCCGGACGAAGCGTTCTCGATGCTGTGAGTTTATCCGAGGTATTTCCATACCGGCCCTCTGGGCTGGGTTTGTCACCGGTGCTCACCGAAAGGCTCACCGAAGTTTTCCGTTCTCAAAAACCTTGCTCTAGCGTTTGACCTCACGCCTCTAGAGTTGCTCATCCGCCTCAACGCACTGTAACACATGGAGGGCCGGCAAGGTCAAATCTCATATCAGAATGGATAAAGCAAAGGTTGGTTTGCGTATTTTATTTGGCACTTTGCATTTCCTGAGATTTCCTGTCGTATTTTCCCTGCCATCTTAGGTGCCGGCTACTCACACTGCCGTGTGAGTAGTGAGTCGCTCTCACTCGTAGTGTCTTGTTAATGCGACTATTTGAAGTCATTTGGCAATGAATTCTGTAGCACATTTGCTTAGCAAGGCCACCGCTGCGCTTTCCAATCCCAGCGCTTCGTGCCTTCCCTAGCGGCTCAACCTCTTGAGTGAGAGGTTTCGCCAGAGATGAGCGACTCATCTCCAAACGCTTACAGACATATTGCTCTCTACCCTGTCACTACCATCCGGATCCCAAGCCATGGAAGACATAGAGATCCTAGCAAAGACTCTCGCTCTTCATACCTCATCCGGCCCAAACGACCCGCTGACAATATTCGCCGACCACCAGATCCCCCCCCTCAAGACGCTCACCCTCAAATCACGGCCCCTGACGAGCCACTCCCTCACCTTCTCCTGCGACGCCGAGCTCGCCGTCGCCGCCGACGACTCCATCCACGTCTTCCTCCCCGAGTTCCCCACCCCAGACGAGCCGTCTCCCCCGAAACCCGCCGCCGCACCCGACGACAATGCAAACGCCTCATCCACGGCGGCCGCTGCTGCTGCTGCCGTCCCCGTCGCCGACGGCCAGGACGGCGAGAAGTCGTCCCGCCAGCAGTACTACACCTACATCCTCCGCATCCCGACCTCGCGCAAGCCGGACCCGCGCATGAACGCCGCCCTCTTCGCCGCCCAGGGCCTCACCGTGCCCTCCTACGACGACAGCGACTGGATCTCCGGCGGCGCCGCCTACGCGGACGACCCTTCCTCCGCGGCCTCGGCCTTCGAGGGCGTCGGCTCCGGCACCGTCACGGGCTACGGCGCGTCGCTGAACCAGGTCGTCGCCGTGGACTGGTCCCCCGCCGGCGTGGGGCGGAACCTGCGCGCCGTGCTGGCCGTGATGCTGACCAACGGCGCGCTGCTCGTCATCGGCGAGGGCGGTGGCGGAAGCAACGGTGGCGGCGGTGGCATCGACTTCGGGGCGCGGATGAGGAACTTCCGCGACTGGCGGATCCTCTGGGGCGTGGGCGCCAACCTGCCGCTGCCGGACGCCGGTGCCGAGGACGGGGCGTACCTGCCCAAGGACAAGGTGCGCTCGTTCGCGTGGGCGAGGGCGATCGACACGGGCCGGGCGGTGGTGGCGTACGCGAACGACCGGGAGGAGGTCGTCGTGCTGAGCGTGCAGTATTACCTCCCCAACGAGGCTGATGACGGCGCTGATGCCGGGGCGTATGTGTGGGAGGTGGAGGAGGTTGCGCGGTTTGATGGGCGCGGTCCACACCCGAGCACGAGCGTGAGCTTCCCCCCCTTTTTGCTCTTCTGAAAATGGATAGTAGCTGATGAACAACCCAGCTCATGGACCCGGATTATGTCCCGTACACCTCGGCGTTCTCCCTCAAATGGAGCCCGTGGCTGGTCTCTGGCGACGCCAGAACGGCCATCATCTCCTACTGCGCACGCAACTACGTCGGCTTCCGCAGGATCACGATCCCCGCTGACTGGAAGCGCGGCGCGGGCGTCGAGGTCGGCGTGGAGGAGGCCGACGTCATGGGCATCTGCGTCAACCTCACGTCGGACGCCTTCGTCGAGTGGGAGGAGGTCGTCTGGGACCACGACGGGTCCAAGGTCTGCAGAGGCGTAATCGCGAGCCCGTTCAAGGCGTTGCCCTTCCAGGTTGCTCTCAACGGGCCCGAAGGGACGGCGAAAGAGAGCCACGATACAGGTGTTTGCGGCACGACGTACCCGGAAGATACTACTTCACTTGACGCGACGAATCCCATCTCAAGTACACACTTCCCCTCCTGGTCATTTCGCGGGGTCGACTGACAGAAACAGGCCTCATAATCCACCCCCCGGACATGACAAAGCGCACCAAGGCACCCTCCTACTCCCTCGTCCGCCTCTCCGCCACCGCGACCAACGACAACTGGTTCCAGCAGAGCGCCGCCGACGCCCGCTTCGACTCCCTCCCGAAATGGGCCGAGACCATCTCCTCGACCGTCAAGCTCTCGGTGCCCGTGGCGATGCTCGGCCGCGGCGGCGGCGCGGGGGCCGGCGGGGGCGGCGACGCCGAGTCCGTGGCCTCGGGCGATGAGGAGGATGACGACTTGGATGAAGAAGACGACGACGACGATGACGACTTTGACCTCCCCGAGGACGCGGGCGAGCAGATCCACCCGTACAGGGTGCGCGTGTGGGGGCTGACGGCCTCGCCGGCGGGCGGCGTGACGGCCGTGCTGGTGTCGCAGCACAGCACGCAGCGGCCGGAGAAGTCTGTCAAGACGAGGGTCATGTTCGGCGGGCAGACTTTGGCGCTTGCGCCTGCTCTTGCGCCCGCCCCAGCGCCCACGCCTGCGGTAGCATCTGGGGACGAGATGGATATCGACGGGCGGGAGGAGGGGAGTATATCCCCGTTCTGGGCCGGGCTGAGCACCGAGGCCAAGATGTGGGATTGGATGTACGGAGGCGGGCCCGCTGTGCCCGGCACGCTCGGCTCCGAGAGCGAGGCTCGCACCGGGGATGGGTCTCTGAAGGAGAGGTTCTCGGAGGTGAAGAAGAGCCAGAGGTGTGTCTTCTGTCGGACTCCGCTCAAGGATCTGGGTAAAGAGTCCGTCTGCGAGGGAGGACACATTTTCGGTGAGTACTTTTTTTCTATCTTTCTCTGGGGTCTCCTCCCTTGCCCGGTGGTTGTTTGTGGGGTGGACGCTGACTTTTGTGCGTGTGTAGCTACGTGTGCCGCGACGGGCCTCGCTATCCTCGCTCCCGGCATCTCGAGGGCGTGTGCTGTCTGTGGGCTTCGGTGTCTGGTGGCCAAGGAGGTGATCAAGATCGCCCAGGAACATCTCGGGCCCGAGGCCAAGGTCGAGACTTCAGAGGAGGTGTGTGGTGGGTGTGGGGGGAAGTTTGTTGTATGACGGGCGATGTAGGGGTGATTGTTGATGAAAGGCTTGAGAAATACCCGTGGGAGTAAGGGGCATGATTGTGTATTCCGTTCATGGAAACATGGGTTTCTGAGACAGTGTGGCAAGAGGGTCAATAAACTTCCTTGAAGCCACCATGGTGCCCTCCTTCAGCCACTGCTTCCTTTTCACTTTGAGCTTCGATGCCTTGAGGTACGTGTTGCGCCCTGGCCTATCCTTGCAAGGCAGTGTGCTCCCTCACATCACCAACAAAGGACCACAGCTTCATGTCACGTTCACATGCATAACTCTTTCACTGTGCATGTCAGATTTCATGTCAATTCCTGAGGCAAGTGCGAATGTCTCCCCATCTAGCCAGATCGGAGGTACTAGCTACCAAAATCCCAAGAATCTCAAGAGTCCCAGCTGCATTCCTCAAAGCCTTGATGCTATCCCCAGTATCCCTGATGGTGCCAATCAGCGACCGCCACCTCAGAAGTTGCGAAACTCCTTGGTCTTGTCGTCAGCAGCAACGGCACCACTGACAGTGTGGACATTGCCCATGTCACCACCGCGAGCCTTGACAGCAGCCCGCGCATTGATGGGGCTCTTGTGGCCGTCGGCCTTGTAGCAGCCGATGACGCCGTCGTAGGTCCAGATGCCCTCGGCTGGATTGAAAAGTTAGAATCATTTTCAAGAAAATGGGGGAAGCAGCAGCCGAGGCTCTCAGTTGGGAATTGAAACACTTACAGAGGTTGATCTCGGCGTTCTCGTTCATCTTCTTGCCCTTGGCGCCACAGAGGCAGGTCATGACGACGGGGTCGGAGTCAGAGGCGCGGTCTTTGATGCGGCAAACCTGGCACTGCATATCGCCCCTGTGAACCCATGTCAGCAAGCATATACTTCACGTGTAGCACTTGAGAAGAAGGGACTAACTGGTAGGCCCAGGCGAGGTTGCCGTCAAAGTTGCCCAGACACTCCTTCAGGTCGAGCCAGGTGTAGACCTTGGCGCCGTGGCGGTCCTCGCAGGTGGCCTCGAGGACGACTTTGGTGTTGAGGTTCTTGTCGGCGCCGCCGGGGAGCTGGACCTGCGAGTTGATGCTGAAGCCGGTGCAGGACTTCTGCATGCAGTCCGACTCGACCGGGCAGTCCTTGGCCTTGGCCAGTGTGGCGAGGAGAGAGAGACCGGTGGCAATGCTGAGGACCTTCATGGTTGCGGGTGAGTGGTGGGTTGCGGTGGTGTAAGATGGGTTGAAGGTCTGAGGATCTGAAGGCCTGGTGGTCTGAAGATGTGACTTGAGGTGAAGTGTCAAAGGAGAGAAGAGATGAAGCCTTTGAAGATGGGAGGGTTTAAATAGTGAATAGTAGCAAGGTGAGCAACTTCAGACTGAATTTCACGTGACTGGGTTGGTGAATATGGTGAATGGTGTTTGTTTATTTCAAATTTTGTGCCAGAAAGGCAAGAACAGATCTTTTCAAGGAAGGAACGACTTGTTTTGAGGTAGATGGTGTCTCTTTGGGTGCCAGGATAGGGAAAGGCCCAGCACCTGATGTGAAAACTTATCTAATGCCTGGAATTAGGTACTTACTGGAATGGCAAACTAATGTTCAAGTCTCTCCTTTTCTCCAAGGCATTATGTGGTGATACCTCAAGTTGGGGTTTCCTGGACCTTACCCCAGTGCATCTTCGTCGATCTGAGGCCAAACAGCCTCTCGAACAAAGCATAGAGTTATTCAGTGTAACTGAGAGTAAGCCTCATAACAGCTCAAGCTCGTTTGGTTTTTCACTGCAAAATACTTTTTATTACCGAGCTGTACTACACAGGCTTGATGGAGGTTTGTCACTTTCATAAAGGAACTTGGTCACCTGCTCAACTTGAAAAGCCCAGTAAGATATTTATGCAGTACGAGTTTTCCCTGCAAAAGGCCCCCCTCTTACTTCTTATGCTCCAACCAGGGTCTCGCCCTTCACGTTGACGATCTTGACCTTGCCAGCCCCAGCTTTAGTGACAACAGCCTCGGACACGACACCATCATCGCCCCAGGCAAAGTCAACAACCCCGCCGCCGCGAATCCTGAGGCCCTTGACATTGCCGCCTCCCCATTTCTCCGGAATCGCTGGCCCCAGCACGACGGTCCGCACGTCGTCCTTCGACGCATACGGCAACGGCATGTCGACGACCAACATGCTCAGCACCGCGCCGCCCAGCCCGAAGTTGGCGTCGATCTGGAACGGCGGGCTCAGCGCCCAGTACATGCTGAACCCGTTCGGCGCGAAGTTGACGTCGATCGCGTACCGCAGCTGCTCGTACGCCCTTTCGGTGTCGTTCAGCCGCGCCCAGCACGCCGTGCGCCAGACCTTGGCCCAGCCCGCGTTCGCGTCCTCGGCGTTGCCCATCCCCCGGGAGATCAGGGTCTCGCGCACGGCGGACTGGATCGTGGCGTTGGTGTACCCGCCCAGGAAGGAGGAGACCGAGTATCCCGGGTACCACCCCGTGAGGTGCGAGAGGTGGCGGTGCGTCGACTTGTTGTCGTAGCCGTACGAGTCTGGGAGCTTCCACTCCTTCAGTCCGCCCCATTCCGTGACGTGGACGCCCTTGTCCAGGCGCTCCATGCTCGAGGCGACGTCTGAGAGAAACTTGGCGTCGGTCTCGGCAACGAGACTTGCGCCGTGAAGGACGGCTTCGAAGACTTGGTGAATCTGTTGATGGTAGTGCGTGCAGCCAAAGGTCGTCGGTCCCGTCTCGGGGCTGTTGCAGGGGTTGACAACGAGGGTGCCATCATTGAAGAAGAGGTCTTCCTGCAGCTGCGAGAGCCAGAACTCGGCGACGCCCTTGATGAGAGGGTACCCCTGACGCGCGAACCATTCGAGGTCCTGGGTGTACTCGAAGTTGTCCCAGACGTGCTGCATCATCCAGGCGGGGGCTGCCGGGTCTGCTTTTTGTTAGTCGACGGTGCCAGATTAGTTGAACGTAAGAAGTGTACTCACAATTAGCCCAGCTTGCGCCCTCCTTCATCGCCGTGTGGCCGAAAATGTTCATCTCGTTGTGGACGACCCAGCCATCCCCGTTGTACAGCAACCTCGCCGTCTCGGTTCCCCGAGGGACCCAGGTGTCTTCCATGTAATCCCACAATGCGATCTGCGTCTCGCCCAGGCCGGTCTGGTCGGCTGCCCAGTAGTTCATCTGCAAGTTGATGTTGGCGTGGTAATCCGCGCTCCATGCAGGCCACAATTGTTCGGTCCAGCGTCCTTGGAGGTTCGCTGGGAGAGAATTTGCCCGGGAGGACGTGATGAGGAGATGACGCGAGTAGTCAAACAGCAGAGCTTCCACGAAAGGGTCTCCACCGTCGGTGTAGACATAGCCTGCGATCAACTCTCCAGTGTCCTTCTCTTCTGATCCGAGAGTATCCGGAAGGTTCAACTCGAAAACACCCTCGAGCTTCTTGTAGTCGGCGATGTGCTCCTCGAGAATCTTGTCGAACGGCTTTGTCACCGCGGCCGACGTAGTCTTCTCCACGATCGGGCCAGGGTCCACGCCCTTGAAGGAATAGTCGCTGACTGCGTTGCCCTTCTTCTGGTCGTAGTTTGTCTCGGCTCCGATGATGATCGTCACGGCCTTTTGGTCTTCGGCTGGTGTGATTTTCAGGGCACCTACGCAGGTGCAGTCCGTGGCGGCGGAGCCCCTGTCGATTCTGGCAATAGAGTCGAACTTCATGCCCTCTGGTGGACCAAGCTGGGTGACGCCCGTGAAGCGAATGTGATCCTCGCCGCAACTTACATCAAATGTGTCCTGCTCCACCAACTGGTTCTCGTAGCCCACTTTGACGACTGGCAGGGCTCCGTGTGATGCAATATGGTATACGCATACCTGGTCTGGATACGAGCAAAAGTGGGTTATTTCGAAGGTTGTACCGTTGGCTGTGAACTTTGTCAGGTGGACCCCTGTCTTCAGATCGAGGCTTCGTCGGTACTCGCTGTAGTCGCTGACGCCTTCGATGTCGACCGTTAGGTTGGCGAGGACACGGTTGCCACCGTAATACGCCCCGGATCCAAGCAGGGGGGAGACGTCTGGATCGGGTTGTCAGTCAGGATTTCATTGAATGTGAGGGGTTGGCCTACCTCCAGTTCCGTTTTCGAAGATTGTCGACCGAATGTCGGGAAGAGCTTGGTACTTCGCCTCAGTCGGGTTTCCACCGGTGTAGTTCTACAACATCTCGTTCAGCAACCTTCCACATTGATGGCACTTGGCAACTTACCGAGGCCTCGAAAGGTCCGCCAGCCCACAGAGAATCAATGTTCAGGTTCACCTTTTCTGAACCAGGAGGACCGAACGGGATGGCTGGCAAGTCGCGTCAGCATGAACTGACCCTGTCGCTAGTTCAAGAGTGGCTTCAACCAACCGCCTAGTTTGCCGTTTCCGACCGGATAACCAGCTTTGAGCAGATACGCGTCCCCATCTCTGTCTCCAAAGGTCGCTGGTTGCGAAGACCAGAACGACCTGGCATCGCACAGGGCGAAGTTGAAGATCAGCCAGCTCAATTGGGACTTCATATTGGCCACATACCGGGCCCGCTCACTTCATGCTCCAGCACCAGGACGTACGTTCCTATTTGAACAATTTCAACAACGGCAAGACAACCCCGCATTTTGCTCCATGGTACTCATGGCAGGAGTCCAAGGCGGCTATATCGATGAGACCACCGTAGGCTGGGCGCGCGGAGTTAGGGTCAATGTTGGGGTAGTGCGGGTAATTTGCTTTGCCATACAAATCGAAGTGCAATTTCCCTCCAATTAAGGCCGCCTACATTGACATAGACCTGCATATATAATGGGTTCCGCTTCTTAATGACGACTGAGTGAGCGGAAGTCTCGGTCAATTTATCAAGCTTCAGGTACCCGCTGGCGGGCATCCAATGTTGTTTCTCAAGACCACTTTAGCAATGCTACTGCGGGGTAGAAGCGATGTCTTGGCGACGCAACCATGAAGCGAGATGTACATGACGGGCGATGTGGGCAGCCGTTTCCGTGACCTTGCATGCTCGACTCCAGTAATGATGGTCGGGGATATCGGTTCCGGGGTGGCTCCGGGGTTTGCCTCTTCCTTCGGGTTCAACCTTTTTCGAAACTGACGACATCTACGTTCTTGCAATATATTACGTAGGAACCTTTTCTCTTGGTTTCATGTCCTTCAAGTCTCGTTTCTATGTGTCATATTTGGTCGTAGTTACCAGCTGAAGTTTTCCCGTCCACTATTAATTACCTTACCTTAGTCGAGGAAACGCGAACTTTAAGACAAAGGGTCAAAAAGACAAGGACAAAAAAGAAAGACATAGTAAACACACAACACGAATACCACCAAGAAGGAAAAGCAAAGGCGAGAAGAATAGAAGTGAGAACAACCAGAAGAGAGACCGAACGGAGTTGAGAAATAACAGAGGCGAGGAGTGAAGACAAGTAGGGATAGAAATGAGAAAGGACCAAGATAAGAAGTTGGTAGAGAGGGAGATAAGAGACCGTACAAAATTGATAGACGTAGAGATAGATACATGAGATATAATTACCTTCTGGCTCACACGGCACTTTCCGCTCGAGACTTCTTGGAGTTTATTAATCGCGGTCGTCCCTTCGTTAAAGGCGCCTTTGCTTTCGTGTTTTAGTGCTTACTCAGAAACACAAAGGCCCAATGACGGCTTCAAAACCTTCCCTCCATCCCGCGGAATACCGCAATCTGACCCGATTATCAATCTCGTATTTCGACACGCTGGGCGCAGATCCCCCAGAATTGGGGGCTTGGGCAACATCCGTTGAACCTCATAAAGATTGATGACCGCACCTGCCAGTGACATTGAACTCCCCAACGCCAACAATCTTCCGGCAACGATGACTCCGTGGCACCAAGACATCCCCGCCCTCAGGGCTGAAATCGAAGGCGACGTGCTCCTGCCCGGTGACGAGGGATACGACGAAAGCCTCGTACGCTGGTCCGTCGTCTGCATCAAGCCCGCGGTAAGCCACCTCCCCCCGTCCCCTAACGCCGCCAACAACCTCAACAAACGCAACACCACTAATCCCTTCCCAGGCTCTGGTCATCAAGCCGAAATCAGCCCGAGACGTCTCCTCCGCGATCCGCTTCGCGACGAAGCACAGCATCCCCTTCACCACCTGCGGCGGCGGGCACTCCACCGCCGGCTCCTCCTCGTCGGACGGCGGGCTGGTGATCCACCTGGGCCACCTCCGATCCGTCGCCGTCGCCGTCGACGCCGACAAGCGGCTCGTCAGCTACGACGGCGGGTGCACGTGGCGCGACGTCGACGCCGAGACGTGGAAGCACGGGCTCGCGACCGTCGGCGGGACGGTCTCGCACACGGGCGTCGGCGGGCTCGTGCTCGGCGGCGGCCAGGGCCTGCTGAGCGGGCTGCACGGGCTCGCGGTCGACTGCCTGGTCGAGGTCGAGGTCGTGCTGGCGGACGGGTCGGTCGCGAGGGCCTCGGAGGGGGAGAACGCGGACCTCTTCTGGGGCCTGCGGGGCGCGGGCGCGAGTTTCGGCGTCGTGACGCGGTTCACGTCCAGGGTCTTCCCGCAGGGACGGGTGTGGTCCGGTGCGCTGATGTACCCGATGTCGAAGCTCCCGGAAGTGGTGGCGTAGGCGAACGGGTTCGTGGGCAGGATGGACGAGCGGCAGTACGTGGTCGTCGGGTTCACCTACGGGCCGCCCCCCCGCTCCCTCCCCGATCATCGCCGTGCAGCCGTTTCACAGCGGCGGGGAGCAGGAGGCCAGGGAAGGGCTGTTCAAGGGGCTGCTGGACGCCGGGCCTCTGCTCAACCTGACGAGCGAGATGGACTACCCCGTCGCCAACACCCTGGTGGACGAGCTCCAGGGTCCCGGCGCGAGGCGGCTGACGGGCGGGACGAATCTGAAGGCGCCGTTCGAGCTGTCCAAGTGGGAGGAGATGAGCAAAGAGTTCTACGCGCGCGTGGAAGAGGAGTTGGCGTTGGGGAACGACATGCGCACGAGCATGTTGGCGGTTGAGCTTTACAAAAAGGACAAGGTGGCCGGCGTGCCGTTCGGGGCGACGGCGTACTCGAACCGCGGGACGTATTTCGACTGCATGGTTTTGACGTGCTGGACGGACCCGGCCAAGGATGGCGAGATCCGGGGGTGGAATCGAGAGTTGGCGCGGAAGATCAAGGGGCGAAACCACACTGGAGAGAGCGGCGGTGTTGGGCAGTACAACAACTACGTCAGCGGCGATGTCGAGGCCGACGAGGGTTTCGGGGACAATGCGAAGAGATTGGTGGAGTTGAAGAAGAAGTTTGACCCGGAGAACCGGTTCTCCAGGAGTCCTTGGAAGATTGCTGCCTCGTAGGCGATGGCTTTTAGAAACTAGATGCATGACAATGTTCCGGGCTGTGTGGTGGTTCGAAGCCATTGGAATGAGAATGAATGCTATGATGACTAGATATGGCCCCTGCAGTCGTAGAAGATTCAAGACTTTTGGTAAGTAAACCAAGAGTTGCCCCGAAGAAACACAAAATTATCATCATTATCGTAGTAGTTGTCGTTGTTGTTGCCATCGATTCCGTCAGCAGAGTAAGCGAAGGCCGATGTTTCCTTTAGACTCGGACTCTGCAAACACAACGGTGGACACCATAGTTGCGCAATCCGAATTGCAGATATTTCTTTGCTTTCCAGATCGATCAACAGAGGTTTACATCAGGTACTATCTCCAGGCCTTAGAAAGTAGAAACCTAAGAGTGAGGGTTGAAACTTGGTCACAAAGTACTCTGAGATGTAGGAGAATCATAACACAATCAGCAAAAGTAGTATATTTACAAAAGTCTATATATCTTTCACTATCTCTACTCATTTCTTATCCCGAGACGATTCTCACTATTATAATCCTAGGACGCGCGTGACGAATAGAGGCAGCAAAAAACATTGTTATTCGTGCAGCCACACTGTGAGAAAACACTCACTTCACTGACATAAAGGGACTTTAGACCGGATGCGGAATGACCCCGACAATGCTGCGGCGGACCCGCAGTATGTCCTGTCTGGTTCTTTCATTCCTTTGGGCGCGCGCCCGCCCCTTTTTATATATCTGACTGGCAGGCCACATTGATTGCACTTGTGCAGATCACTCGCGGCGAGTGCCAGCAGACCAGCTGCCTGCCCGCCCTTGTTATGTCTGTATAAAAGCTGGAAGATCACTCACGCGGAAGGACGCAAATTTAACAAGGAATGTGAGTGTGGGACAATGGGGGCGCGGGACTGCTCGTCATCCAGTTCATATTCTCCCTCTACTTAGAAAACATTATCTTTCATCTTTCATCTGTATCTTCCCTACACATCATAACTACAACCTAGTGAAATCCTTACTACCCGTTATTTATCGCGTCCGCCATTACCTGCGTAGTTTCCCTAATACGCGCAAAACACTAACAGAACAGTATCTTTATTCACTTGACTACTAGTAGAAGGAAGTGTCTCTCAGGTTCAACACAGTGGTGATGACGGCATCGTCGTATGGTGAGGGTCTGAACCCAGCTTGATCCTTTGGATTCCTGCGTTCCTGGATTCCTCCGTTCATGGGCCCTCCTTTGACTTACTTAACTCACAGTGGCCGGATCTGTTCCCGGAATGTCATCTCCCCTAGTAGCTAAGTCCATCTGAGTCCTAGGGACATCATATAAACAAAAGTGAGATGAATGTCAGCAATTCAGGCATGAACAACTTGAAGCCAACTCAACATCCACCAAGTCACCACATCGAATGGGCTACAATTTGTGTTCATGTACTTCTTCTCTTTTATTTGGTTCCCACAAGGCAATGCCATCTGGCTGGCGGGCTTGCCATATGTGGTATG
Organism: Colletotrichum tropicicola; assembly: GCA_025962755.1. Classification (NCBI taxonomy): domain Eukaryota; kingdom Fungi; phylum Ascomycota; class Sordariomycetes; order Glomerellales; family Glomerellaceae; genus Colletotrichum; species Colletotrichum tropicicola. The sequence goes on from JAOWMA010000306.1 coordinate 26,394, forward strand.
ATCCCTCATGCGCCATTACTCGGCGTCATACTTGCTTCTCAAACAACTTGTCCCTCACTCAGTATGCAGTACCCAAAGAAGCGGGTTTCAATGTACAGTTCTCCAAGAAAATCCCGCAGAGGGCTGGTATATATACAAAAGGAAGCGTACCTTCTCCCTTTGAGAAAAGACATTATGTCAATAAGAGAAATGTAACACGCTCAGAACAGATCCATTTTCGGATAAATAGCAAGGAAATCATGTCGTAACAAGGAGTGGGCGCTTAGCCGGCGACACCAGTAGCGGGATACCCTGAGACGAATGTTAGTGATCTGACAAGATAATGAGATGGTGGGAGAGAACTTACACCATGAGCAGACGGCGATAATGGCGTACAGACAAATCAGCTGCAAGCCCTCGAGCCAGTGACTCTTGCCGTCGGCAATAAGATAGTTGACCAACAAGACCGCAACAAACAGCACCGCAACCTGGAAAAGGTCGAAGCTGAGCGTCATGGCGTCGTTGCCCATACCCCATCCGATGATGATCAGAAGCGGGATCAAGAACAGCGCGACCTGCATACTCGAACCGACGGCAACACCAATCGCGAGATCCATCTTGTCCTTGATAGCCACGGTCACAGCAGTCGCGTGCTCGGCGGCGTTACCGACAATGGGGAGCAGAATAAGACCGACAAACTCCTCGCTGATACCAGAGGTCTGGGTGACGTAGTCGATGGATCCGACCATGGCCTCGGCGCAGAAGGCGATCAAAACGGTGGAACCGGTAAGGGTGCCGACGGCGACCATGAAGTGAAGCTGCGGCTCCTCCTCCTCGTCTTCGTCCTCGTCCTTGTGCTGCATCATGATCCTGCTCAGCTCCTGTCTGTCATTCTCGCCCCCGCCTCGGACACCTGTCTGGGCCATGCGCGCGCCGGCACCGGCCAGACCGCGAGCGAGGGCGCCCTCCTTCAGACTGCCGCGACTCCACGGCTTGGCGGCAACCTTTTGCGACTCCTCGTTGAAGACGGCCTGGTGGGTCTTGAGCTGGAAAAAGAGGTAGGAGGCGTAAATGACCAGCAGGATGACGGCGGTGCCGCGAGAAAGCGCGGCGACGTGGATCGGGTTGTTGGTGCCGTCGTTGGCGTCGAAAACGGTGGGGACGATGACGGAGGCAACGGCGAGAGCGAGAAGCGAGGCTGCGGTCTGCGCGACGGTCGTGTTGAAGTATTGCTCTGAGCGGCGGAGGCCACCGAAGAAGAAGCAAAAGCCCATGACGAGGAGCAGGTTGGAGAGAATGGAGCCAATGAGTGATGTTTGCACGATGAGAACCTTGCCCTCGGCCAAGGCGATGATGGCGACGATGAGTTCGACGGCGTTTCTGAGATTGTCAGTGATTGAATGTCACAGTTTGGCGTAATTACTTACCCGAATGTGGCGTTGAGAAGACCGCCCAATGATTCACCCGTCCGCAGTGCAATCTCCTCGGTAGCGAAACCCAGCATGGCTGCCAACGGGATGATGGCGATAAAGTTGACGACGAAGACGGCAATTTTGTTGACGGATCCGACGTATGAGATGGCGATACCAGCCGGTGCGGCCAATATCAGAATGTTGATCCACGAGTTGAGCAGGGTCCTTTGCAGCTGATTCGCGACAGTGAAGGGCGTCTTGGGCTCGACGTGCCGAATGAGGCCCGACTTTTGCTTCTTCGGTTTCTCCTCCTCGGGCGGCGCGCCGTCGTCTCCCGGTGCTGGGGCTTCTGTCCTCCGATTCCTCAGAACGCCGCCGTCCTGGTCCTTGTTCTCGTACATGGTGTCGCCGCTTCCGCTGCCGGTCCCTGACCTCGTTTCCTTGCTCAAACTGCGCACGATGTCGGAATCTCTGGGTGCTGGTTCGCTCTGGACGTGGTGTATCGGCTCTTCCGTCTCGGCCCCCTCTGCGGTGCCGGGCACCTCGCGCTGGGCCTCGAGGTTCGCGCCATCCCAGGTGGAGCGCTTGCTGGGGCGGTTATCCCAGGAGACGTGACGAAAGGGGTTCCATGTCTGCTCCTGACTCCGGCGGCTGAGGCCGTGAGCTTTGCGCTTGATGTCAAAGTGGTTGACTGAACCGACGAAGTCGGGCATGTTTAGTGACGGGCGCGACGCGGGCGCTGAGGCAGGATGAGGACGAGGACGCAGAGGTGAAGGAGAGTGAAAGGGGAATGGTTGGTTAAGTGAGGTAGGGTGATGACGTGAAACTTTGGGTGTGGAGTGCTGGTGGGAATAATATGGGGAGGACGGAGGAGCTGGGGGGCGGCCGAAGATTACTCGAATCCGCCCTTGAGTCGGCAGATGATTGGGTAGAACGAGCGCTAGAGTCGTAGTCTAATGGAATAGCTCTTCCCAACCGATCAAAAAAGGGGATGGAAAACAAGAGTGGGAAACAACAATTATGCGGTGGTGATATGGGGTGGTGTTGCGAGTGGAGGAAGAAACAGATCTCTGCTTTCTTTCGTCAAGGTAACGGAGTGTAACGGTGACGGGGGGACGTGGACGGGAGCGGGCAGGTAATAAGCTGATGCCGATGGGAATTTCACTCACAGGTGTTCATGCTGACGAAGGTGGTGTGTGGTGTGTGTGGTGTGTGCAGGTTCGAGAGAGAGCCTGTGCTTGTGGCCAAGATCGGATCGCTTCAGATCAGCGCCTGACTTGATGAGACGAAACGCGCGAACCGAGCTGCAGTCGGCCTTCAGTGTCTCCGTACGATGGCGGCCTTCTCTGGGTAGCTTTTATCCAACAGTCTTCCGTTGGGAGTCGCTGTCTGTGATGTGGCGCGGCAACTCAGAGGCCTCCTCACGCAATTCCCGTTGGTCGTGGGGTCGGTCGCCGCTGACAACAACAAGAGCTGGCCCCCCGGAGATGAGACGGGTCCGTCGAAATGATTTGTCGGTTTGGTGGCCCCCCGGGACGACGCGATCGGGGCGGTGGTGAGGTGGTACACGCCGAGGACGGGAAGACGCGCAAGCCAAGACCGATTGCCGCCGCTACAGATGCGGTGAAGGGCAGAGTCGTCGTCGTCGTCGCCTGCCGGGCTGTGTGCGGGCGATGGAGAAGGATTTCCTAGGTCGTGACGGCGGGTGTAGTAGCGTATGCAGTATGCACTCTCGGTGAGGCAGTGCTTCGGAAAAGTGGGAGCTGGAGCGAGTGCGAGTCGTGTAAGGTGCAACGTAGGTAACGCAAGGTGAGGCAGGCTTAGCTGGGCAGTGAAGAGGAAAGGAACGAGACGGGAGAAAAAGTTGGGAAAGATGGGATGGAAGAATAAGACTCGAGGACGGGGGAAATTGCGGCAGTTCGCTTTCTTCACCTGGTGTCCGTCGCCCGGGGAGCAGCTTCGACTTCGCGGCGCCCGTTTCGAACGATGCACCTACGTCAATTTCCTCCATCGCGGCGCTACCACGTCGACCGACGCAGCGCTAATTTCCCTGAATCGACGACGACAATGGCCCCTTGGGCCCTTCCCGGTTCCGTCTTCTCTTTTGGAAGGGACGCAGACTCCGACCAATGACTTCCAGCCACTCATGGGACTGCAACGCCCGGGAAAGCGGGGCCACGTCCCCCTTTTTTCGCATTAAATGTTTTTTCTCTCTTCCATTGGCCGAGAAATATTATGTTACAAGCAATTAAGCCAATGGAAAAATCGCTCGAGAATACTGTGAAAGAAAGAAAAAAATACCAAAGAGTTGCAATGTCGTCAGACCCCGGTGACGTGCCAAGCCGCGCCACCTGCTCCGATCCTACGCAGCACCACCAAAAACCCTCCAAAACAAGCTTCCGCCAAGGACACACACAACCCCCGAGATCCCCTGCCAAGGCGGTAACAAGCGATCTCGTCGCCTTGGCTTTGCTTCTTTTCTCGTTGCGCGCGTGTGTCCAACCCAACAGCTATGCATGGCATGCACCGTTGGAATGCAAGGACCGATTCAACGGCTTTTCCCTCTCTGCAGCACGCACACAGAAAACACCAGCAGTCCATGTCATGACTTGGGTGGCGCTCCACGACATCATCGCGCAGGTACTCCGTACACACTCTCAGAATAACGGCGCAATGACATCAGCCACACACCGTGCACCGTCTCCGCGGGGGCCAGCCACAACATTATGCTCTGGACAAACAAACCGTCACAGGAATCCCCATGCATTGAAATCCTCACCAACAGAGTTTGGCCTCATGTTCTTCTCTACTAAGTACCTTACACCAACGTAAGGTAGCAAGACACATTTCTCGCCTTCCCGACAGGGACCTACGCTGGCAGTCCAGCTGACTTCTCGCCTCACCAAACCCGCGCCCCCTTCCCAACCTCGAAAATGAGGACATCCCATCCGACTTGCCCCCCCAGCCGTGCAAATTAGAGTATACGTCTAGCAAATAAAGTTCAGTAAGCCTCAAAGGCAACGCCTCGGGAGAGGTCGATCATCGGCAGGCAAGGCTTGTGGCTGAGACGCTCAACCTCCCACTACCTTACCTTACCTTAGTCTAAACATCCTTCCCTTTTTTTATACATGTTTTTTTCAACCCCTTTGAGAAATCATCTCACTGGCTTGCATCCCGAGCATCATGTGACGCCACCAAATCACTGCCGTCCTGTACACGCAGACGAGCGAACAATGTCCCGCAGCGGGCATCCGATCGTGGCGCAGCGCAGCTCTGGTCCAGACCCGCTCGGACCAAGCCACACCGAGGCACCTTCAGCTGCGCTGGCGTGCACCGCCACACCTCTTCAGCGTCGTCCTCATCGGCAGTCCGCTGCAAACTAGTTGTCCGAGGCTGTGGATGGAAATCTGGCTGCGATGATGACGGTGTCCAGCGACTCAAGGCACCGAGTAGGCCTCCAAGGACCAGAAGACACTCGTGAAAACACCACAGAGACAATATCAACGAAACCCGTAGAATGCATGTCAATACCATCATGTTCATATCTTCATCAACATCCCGCAAGAATTACACTACTCACACACACACACGCACGCATCACTCCCTCTCCCTCTCCCTCCCCCTCGGGCCTCCCCCCAGCCCGACCCCGTCCTGCACGCTCGCCCTCCTGAAAAACCGCATATCCGCCGCCGGGCTGCTCATCATCCTCGGCCCGGGACTCGGACTGCCCCCCGCCATCCTCTCCAACCCCGCGCCCCCGGGATACTGCTGCTGCTGCTGCTGATGCTGATGCTGATGCTGCTGAGGCAGCAGGTGCGAGTCGCTCAGCACCCCCGCCGGCAGCCCCAGGCTCGGGATGCTCGCCTCCGGCACCGCCTCCAGCGTCGTCGGCCTCATCGCCCCGGGCGTCGTCATGGCCTGCGGCGGGCCCCGTTCCAGCGTCTCCTTGTAAAACGCCTCCAGCCCGCTGAAATCCCCGCAGAAATCCTCCAGCTCCTTGAGGATCGGGATCGGGTCCGCCGCCGCCCCGGCCCCCACCTCCCGCCATCCGCCGCCGCCGCCGCCGGCCGTGGACGCGGACGTGGACGACTTGCCCTCCGACGCCCTCAGCGCGGGCGACCCCCCGGCGTAGAACACGGGCTTCACCATCGGCGAGCTGATGGGCGTCGGCTCCGGGATGCCGAACGGCGTGTACGACCCCACGGGAATCATCCGCCCGCCCCGCTCCACCACGTTATTGCCGCCCCCGGCCCCGCTCGCCTCCCGCATGTCCTTGAGCTCCTTGTCCCTCGCCGCCGACGCCCGGTTGCTGAACAGCCTGTTGGCGAGGATCAGAAAGTGCCCGTCGTCCGTGATCTCCGCCAGCAGCACGCCCGACCGGTGGATGTACTGCGAGTACTTGAACTCGGGCCGGCCCCACGAGTAGCTGACCTCGACGTCCCGGGGGAAGTTGCTGGCCGCCTCCATGTCGAGCACGAAGTCGAACTTGCGCATGATGACCTTTTGGTAAAAGTGCTTCCCCGGCGCCGTCTGCGGCGTGAACGAGTTGGGCTCGTAGTACGTCACGGGCTGCTGGCTCGGCGGCGGCGCCGCGAGCTTGATGACGTAGGGGCGCCGGAACGGGTTCACCTCCGTGATGGAGCACGCCTCCTTGATGGGCACCTCGACCAGCCGCAGCCCGTACGTGGCCGCCTCGCGCGCCCAGCCCTCGACCACGTCCTCGATGAGCTTGGCCGTGACGTTCATCCAGTCGATGCGGATGTGGTAGCAGTTGTCCGGGTTGTGTAGCCGGTCGTAGTGCAGGTCGATGCGCTCCGGGCGGTACGAGCGCTTCCTGTGGTCCACGTCGTACTTGATGACCTTGCTGAGCACGACCTTGGGCATTTTCTTGTTAAACATGATGGACGCCGTAGGTGTCGTAGACCCGGAGTTGGGCGAGTTCCCTTCGTTAATAGACGTCGGCCGGGATATCATGCCCTGGCGGGGCGAGTCTCGCGGCATCGTCTCCGACATGGGCGTCGACGGCACCGAGAAGTCGCGCCGGCGCGAGTTAAACCACCCGGGCTGCGGCTTCGCGTACTCGCTGGCGATGGAGTAAAAGTATTGTCCGTCCCTGAAGGGGTGCCGCCGCTCGACGTGCTCAAACAGGCCCCCGCGGTCCTTCTTCGAGTCGTCGGGCCGTTCGTACGACTCCACCATGAGCATCTTGCCGAGCTGCTCCGCCTCTTCGCGGCTGTCGAGGTCCTCAAAGTTGTCCATGAGCCACGTCGTCATGTCGGAACCAATAAAACAGTTGTAGTGTAGTCGTAGATGCCATCTCCGGTTCTGTAGTTTCACCCCGCCATTCTCCACCGGCTGCTGGATGGCTTCTGCCAGCGCACCCAGGTTCAAGTTCGACTTGCGGAAGCGCTCTCGGCTTGAAATAAGCTGACCCCTCCTGTTCCCTTCCATGCCCTCAACGAGCGGCAGGTTGTCGAGCTCCGCCGCAATGACGACGGACGGATCCTCCGTCTTGTACACGATATCCAGCGGATTCGGGTCACGGCGCGAGTTGACGGTCTGATACCTCCGCTCAGAAGGCAGGAAGTAGCGGTGCTTCTGCCAGGACAACGACAACCTCCTGATCCCCTCCAGCCGCACCTCCTCGGCGTTGTCGCCCGCCTGGTTCCTCGGCACGGCCGACGACCGCGACACCATCGGGATGAGCACGAACCGCGCCCTCCAGAACCTCAGGTTCTCCGTCATCTCGTCGTGGTGGCCCGCGAGGTACGAGTCGATGTAGTTCCAGTTCCGCTCCGGCCGCGGCGTCGAAATGTCCACCTCCTGCGTCTGGTACCTGGCGTCCATGAGCGTGCGGATGGCCGGCCGGTACAGCGGCCCGGAGCTGGTCCCGCCGAGCGTGGACTCGGCCGGCTTGCGGATGTAAATGTTCACCTCGATCTCGGTCCCGTTCACGCACGACAGCTGGTGTATCGTGTTGCCCACCGACAAGAAGATGCTCGTCCCGTCCTCCATCGCCTGGTCGCGCGAGAAAATGTCGGCGATGCGCAGCAGCCTCTGCCCGAACGCCTTGGCGACGGCCGGGCCGATGACGACCTGGAAGCCCTGCGAGAACCGCAGGCTGATCAGCTCGCGCAGGAACTCCTCTCGCGACTTCGGCTCCTCGCTGAGCTCGTCGTCCGCGTTCTGGGCAATCACGTAGGGCTGCCGCTGGTACTCCGTGTCGAACTGCGTCTTTGACGGGAAGTACTCCGTCGTCAGCGGCACGGCGGCCGGGCAGCACAGCGCCTTCCACTTCATGACCTTCATCTCGGACGTCCGCGGGAAGACGTGCTGCCACCGGCTGTAGAGCACCGTGTCGTCCACCTTGTGTCTGTCCGGGTTCGACGGGTTCAGCACCGTCAGCCACGGAGAGATGGCCGTAGTAGGTGACAGCGTAGACGGCAGCTCCGGCATGGCGCCGGCTCTCAATTTACTGTTAAACATCTTTTGGTTGTCGTCCTCCGCCCTGAACACGTGCGAATGCCTCTGGTCTCGATCCTCGTGAAAGTGGTCTTTTCGCGCCAGCGAGGGCGGTAGCACCGAGCCGTGCCGGTGCTGCAGGCTCACCGCGCTCTCCCCCCTGCGCGACGACTTCATGTTGATCGGTATGCTCGGCGTCGACGGCAGGTCCTTGAGCGTGTCCCGCGAGTCGGACCTAAACAGCTGCGGCGACAGCGACGACATGGCCGGCTTGATGACCTGCGGCGAAGACGGGCGCGGCATCGCCGACATCACGTGCGGCGTCGACGGGCCGGACATGCTCTGCTCCGTCGAGGCGCCCACCGTCTCGAAGCTGGCCTCGGCGGCCACGGCCTTGGGCGCCGCGATGCCGAACCCGCGCAGGCCGAGGCTGATTTGCCGCATGAACTTGGGCGGCTTCGCAGGCGAGCTCATGGACGACACCTTGGACGTCGTGCTGTTGGAGTCGGGCGTCGACGAGTTGGTCGTAGACGACGCAGGCGTCGGCGCCGGGTGCGCGGCTGCTTTGCGCGCGGCGGCGACAATCTCGGCCTTTTCGCTGTCGTTGATGTTGACGGACAGCTTACGCCCCGCCGCGACGGCCGCGAGGCTCTGGCTGGGCACAATCTTCTTCTCCGGCAACGACGTGCCAAACAGCCCCGCGTCCTCCATCAACTGCCTCCGCGTGGTCTCCTCGAGGTCCCTCGAAGCCCTCGACGGCGCCGGCCGGCGCGACTTGGGCAGCCGCGCCCTCGTCTCGTCGTACTCCTGCAGCTGCTTCCACAGCGACTTCTCCCCGGGCCTGACGAGCCTGTCCGGCACGAACTTCTGGAACCCGTAGACGTGGTCCACCAGCGTGTCCGGGTGGCGCTTCAGCGCAATCATGGCGATCTCGTCCGTCCCGCCCAGCCGCGTCTTCTGCGAGCTCTTCGTCTCCGTGGTCGTGACCGGGAACAGCGGGTCGGCCTGCAGCGGCGTCGTCTCGATCTCGTTCGTCTCGAGCACGCTGCGCATCTGCAGGTCGTACATGCGCGCGCGGATCGCAAAGTCGTCGCTGGCGCTGCGCTCCTCCTCTTCCTTTTCTGCTGACACGGACAGCGCGATGCCCTGGTACGAAAGCGCCTCCTCGGACGTGCCGGTCCAGTACGAGACGTGTAGCCACTGCGGCAGCGCGTACGACCACTCGTCCGGCGGGTTCGCCAGGTTGTTGATGCGGTGAGCGAGCTCCAGCCCCTTGGTGGGCGACAGCGACTCCGACAGCGACTGGTAGCTGCCGATGATGGGCGTCGCCTGCTGCTTCGGCGTGCTCTCGCGGCTGCGGACGGATCGCGTCCTCGACAGCCCGTGGGAGCCCTCGGAGGTCTGCGGGTTCCGGTACCGGAAAAGGGGGACAGAGTGCAGCGGCATCTTGGGCACGCAGATCAAGTCGATGCCGATGCCGTTACCGACCAGCGCCTCCGTCGTCCTGCGCAGCGACTCGTACTCGACCTCGAACACGCCCGGCCCGGGGCTGATGACCACGATCGAGATGCCCGTCCGCATCAGGTCGCGGTCGATGTAGTCGTGCGCGAACTGCGACGACGCGAGGTTGATGGCCTCCAGGAAGTTGCCGTACATGGCCACCGACGACTCCGCCTTGACTCTGTTGGACGTGATGCCCCTCCCGCCCGTCTCCTCGGCCAGCGGCACGAACGCGCTCCCGGCCCGTTGGTGGTGCAGGCTGATGTCCCTCCGGAAGAAGTTGAACTCGCGCTTGAGCTGGTACAGGATCGTCGTCCACTCCCCGCTCGCCATCTCGCTCACCACGACCCGGTAAAAGTCCTTGTACGGCCTGCGCTCGCCCGAGATCTGCGTGCCCGTGTAGTAGTCCCCGTGCAGCGTGTTCCCGGCCAGCTCCGTCGTCAGGCCCGTGTCGTACTCCACCCTCGCGAACAACACAATACTAACCAGGTGCTTGGCCTTCAGCTTGGCCCACTTCTTGAACAGCGCCGGCAGGAACCCGTTGACGACCTTGTTGAACAGAATCTCCCCGCTCCCTTCCGAATCAAAATCCCACATCTCGCGCGCCATCTGGATAAAGAGCACGTACCGCGCCGACTCGCTCCGGAAGATGGGCCTCGTGTCCCTGGTGAAGAAGGCAGAGTGCGTCTTGCGCCCGTCCACGAACACGGCCGTCACCTGCGCCTTGATGGTGCCCATGAACAGGATCGACTGGCCCTTGTACACGGTCCGCTCCGTCAGCTCGCCGATGGCCAGCCGCCACATGTCGGAGCGCGAGAGGTACTGGTCCTTGAACGACAGCTCGACGTGCGAGGCCGCCGTGGCCGGGTTGTCGGCGTCGACGGGCGTCAGCAGCACCTGCGTGCCCTTCTTCATTCCAAAGGCGTCGGCGATGTGCTTGACGACGTAAATGTCAACGTTGGGCAGCCTGCTCTTGAGCTCCTTGGACATTTCCTTGGCGACGAAGAAGTACTTCTTGCCCAGCGCGGGGCCCTCGGCCGTCGTCGTCGCGGACGCGGGCTGACCGTCGGCCGGAGAAGAGTTCGCTCCTGCAACAGCAGCATTCCCACCGCTACCGCCGGCCGCTGCGGCGGCGGCGCCGCGCGCGTGGTCCTTGGTCGCCATCTTATCGCCCTCCGTCTTGATCACCGTGATAGCCACCAGGCTCCCCGGGCGCACGTCGCCCTTGACGAGGTCCGGGCTCAGGAGCACCTCGTCGCGCGAGTACCCCTCATTGACGCTGACGGTGCACCGGCGCTCGAGGCGGCGCTGCTTCACGGAGCTGGACGAGTTGTCGCCGCGGATCGTCGAGGCGCTGGACACGGTGTCGGGGGAGCGAGGGGACTCGACCGAGGAGGCGGCGGAGGGGGGCTCGAGGCTACTGCGGCTGAACTGTCGGAGGTGCGACGGCCAGTTGGACCCCTTGCGCATGGAAGGAGTCGCGCTGGCGCTGGTTCGCAACGGAGGCATCGCTGGTTTCGGCTGAGGGGGTGGGAGGGGGGTGCGGGCTCTCGTCACGGGGGGGCTGTGTGGTGGTTTCGCAGTGGCATTTCGCTCTGTCGGTGACTTGAATGGCTTGGTTTCGTTTTTGCGGTGCTCGAGATGGTGCTGGGCTTCAATGCGGTCCTATCAGTTGCACTGAGAGCTCCCGTGGAGGTGGTGCATCATTGCAGCTGCAGCTCCATCGCGACGGCAGAATTGTGGCGTCGAGCTCTTACCGGTCCACACCGCCTGCTGCTTTGGCGTTTCCCCAGAATTTTGACGTTCGCGTCCCCACAGTCTCACCTTGTCTCACCTCCCCAGCCCAGCCTCGGTGAGACTTGGATGTGTCTCGGTCTGGCAGACGACATTCGAGTAGTCGACCGGATGTTCCAAAGAACTTTGACTGTTTTCGTTCTTACACTGACGATTCAATGCAACTTTGGCCACATGTTACGATCGGTCTACTAGCCACGTCGAAATATCACCATCCAGGTACCAGAAGCACGAGTTGAGTTTACAATGACAACCCGCTTGTGGCACGAGACGGCCATCCATCCCGTCTGTCGTCCGCCCTGTCAGCCCATGATGGAATGCAGGCATCCGAGAAGCTACCCTAGTGTTGGTCATGCCATCACAAACTCTCCATCTCCAACGTGCAAACATCTCGAGCCGGATGTCGTCACCCAAGCCTGTCCAGAATCTCCTTTCCTTGCCATGCCCAGGCGGATGTCTGTCGAGTGTGTCCGTGACAGCCGTCTGTACCAGGCGTCGGCACGATTTGGTTGCACGACCTCATCAGGGTTCTTTTCGAAGGCTGTGGATACTGAATAATCGAGTCGTTACTTCAAAGCCAAAATCCTCTTTCAGTTTCCAGAGATGGAGGAAGACGAGCATACGTTCCGAACTGACCATGTTGAACCTACAAGTCACCAAGAAACAGCGATTGATCGCCACCATCGCCATATCAGGCGCTTTTTTCGTCGCCGAGCTTGTCATCGGGTTCCGCACCAAGTCACTGGCCCTCATCGCGGATGCATTTCACTATGTCGGTGACCACGGGACTTTCCGTCAGTGTAAATGCTAACCGAAGCGCAGATGAACGATCTCATTGGGTTCTTGGTGGCGTTGTTGGCAGTTGTCGTAAGGAACCGCAACCACGCCGTCAATTCCATATTGACTGACGTCTTGGGCAGGTCTCGGGTCGAAAGACGTCGCCTTCGACTTTGACATTCGGCTGGAAACGCGCCCAGGTTCTCGGTGCCTTTTTCAACGGCGTCTTTCTGCTAGCACTAGGGCTGAGCATCCTCCTCCAAGCGATAGAGAGGTTCATTAATCTCAGTCGTGAGTCTCGTCCTCAGGCTCATTGAATAAACGCTGATGGGCACGCAGATGTCGAAGACCCTATCCTGGTGCTCATCATGGGCTGCATCGGACTAGGACTCAACGTCGCTGTGATGAGCTTTCTACACGGTCAGCTAGTCGCCAGCCAGTCCGGCATGGACAGTCACTGATGCGCATTAGAAAACCACCACGGCCACCACAGCACGAGCGGTAGCAGCCGTCACAGGGCCCAAGTCTTTGGAGATTCCTGCTCGGTCAGTCGCATCAACCGAGTCTGCTTTCCCATTCCTCTTCATGGTGGATGCTGACTGTGAACAGCAAGGTCCACCCCACCTGGAACCTGAGCAGCTCGACATCAAACCGCAGCTCACCGGCCGCGACCTCGGGATGATCGGTGTCATGATTCATGTCATCGGTGATGCAATCAATAATGTCGGTGTAATTGTATCCGCCATCATCATTTGGAAGGGCGAGGGTGAGCGTCGGTTCTACGCGGACCCCGGAGTCAGTCTCTTCATCGCCCTGACCGTCATGCTCTCTGCTTGGCCCTTGTGTAAACGAGCAGGCCACATATTGCTTGAGAGTGCACCGCCCAGATTAAAATTAGAAGAACTTCGAGCCGAGGCTATCCAGGTAGGAGCCCTGCCCCAACTGCCCATATCGTTCGAAGCTGAGTGTCCCAGGCTTCCGGGGTTCTGGACATCCCGGAGCTCCGTATTTGGCGAATTGACCAGGAAACGGCACTTGCAACTGCTCACATCATGGTAGCTGGTGACAGTGTTCACGATTTCGCAGCCAAGGCTAGAACCATCAGCGCGTGTCTGCAACTCCATGGAATCCACATCATCGCCTTGCAGCCTACGCTGGACCCCAGTCGAGAGCTTACTGAGTCGAACGGTAGTCCGTCAGCACTCTAAATGAGCTTTGTGAGATACCGAGGGCAGGTCTGGCCAACCTGCTGCAGAGTAGCAGTTTTCCCGAGTCCCGAGGCCTTGAGACGGACAATATCCCGGTGCTTGGCCCGAGAGTGCCTACCACATTGTAGGAGAACAGGCTCGTTCAATCCAGAGAGCCCGAATGTTACCTCTCATAGCCCCTATGCTTGATCAAGGGGCAACCGCGGGTTGACGGACGCCCGTCACGTCCCGTATCTTAGTCAAACTCCCATAATACATCCGTGACTCAAGCTTGTACTGAACAAATGGCTGCCTTGAAGAGTCTTGTTCTGACGTATGACAGAATGCTACGGTAGCTTCTGAGTGGATGATGTAAGAACTCGGGCAGAATATTTGCCAATTGCTCGTCGCACTGCCTGCCAAGCCACTTGCTGCAGAATATTGGATGCGGCCAACAGAGCGGTCATTCGGCAAGGTGCATGGGTTTTGTGCCACCTTCGCCTCGAAAAAAAGGGACGAGAATAGCCCGCCGAATCGGCGAGCATGGTGTTGAACCACCAATGACAGGGTATCGTCTCTTTTTCGCTTGTTCCACGTCTTGATTGGAACAAGCGGTAATAGGAGGCGTTGCAATACGACTAAAACTCACCGAGTTGACAAATGAATCTTGTCATGACTGTTACCCCTGACCAAGGCCCTTGTTTCATGGATGCCGGCCAACTATCGAGACTCGATGAGAAAAACAACCCGCCACACATCATGACCACTGGACCAACTCGCTGAACAGCCTTGCCAACACTTAGGGGCGCGGGATGGCGAATGCGATGAGAAACAAGTTGACCGTTGGTCGTCGCCATTTTCCCAAGATATCGCCTCATAATAGCGCTATCTTCTTCCTCTGAAGAATCAGAGACCCGAGGCCGTGGTAAGCCCCTCTCTCTGCGGGGAACGGCGGACGCCTCTGTAATGCGTGGGGGTCAATCTGCCGAACGAAAGTGGGCGCATCACAAGGCGTGTTGAAAACTGCATTTCCGAATGGCCGGCATCGATCCTCTTGGCATCGGTGGCCACAAATGATTTGCCATCGCCAAAACCAATGGATGGCGCCTTCTCCAACGGCCTCACTCGCTTGGACGAGATTGAAACCTCCATTCGGTGATTCGTAATTCTGAGAGTGGTGCCTAGTCACCGATGTGGCATTTATCCGAGCCTCGCACTTGCGATGGGTAGGCGCATACGGTTCGATATTGCGAGTCTGGCATGTGACGTCAAGATACGTCTTCACCGCCGTGACTCAACGTGCGTGCGCGCGTGTGTTCGCTGGCCAGTAGCACATTAAGGGCGGCAACCGTTGGTGACTGTTGAGGTCCGGTAAGTCCTTGGCCGTGGCCGGGACAGATTGTGCTGGCATGACTGGCCAACCGGGGTTGAAGGTTTCGTTGCAGCTGACTGCGGTCTAAAGCTGCCGTGCGTGTCAGTCATCTTGCTGAGACGCTCCGTGGCTTACCTCGACTCTCGCAGCCGACATGCCACTTTGAGCAAGATCATCACATTTGCTGCCATAAGCCGGGCAGGGCCGGCCCGCGGGCTGGACGGACGGAGAAAAGGACCGGAACTCAGGGCGAGCAGAGGTTACATCGGCATGGAATATCAATGGCGGTCTCCAAATAGGAAAGGTTGGGGAAGCCGTCGGAAACTCCAGGGACGGCTTCAGCCACGAGAGGAATCAACGACGGGCGGCGTCCGCCGAATGCGTGGCAACACCGGTTGCACGAGTAACAATCCCTGTGTCGTTCCTGGATAATTTACCGCACCAGTTGGAGAGTGAGGCTACCGCGAAACGAGAGGTTTTGGCTTTGGCGGTGGACGGCAGCCAACGACGGCGACGGGCGCAATATGGGAGAGTTTGGAGCAGGGGAGATCTTTCCATGGCTGATGTCACCGGGATATTGACTACGGGGAACCGTTCCGCCGGGTGTGCACAGTCGCATGGCCATGTCTGAGAATTAGGATGGTGAATGGACCGATAGGGGTTGATCCGATACCGAGGACACACCGCTGTATTTTGCTGGACTGCAGTGGCCAATGAGTGGCAGAATATGCCACTGAGATAACGAAAAGTGAGATCATACCACGGTGTGAGCCGTTTGTGAAGGTTTGCAGCTTGTTCGGTCGACGCAATCGATAATTCCAAGGTAGTTTGCGACGGGCGTGCGCAGACACGGCCACTCTCCCCGGGATACTTTCCGGCTTCCGCTTGATACCTCTGGACCGTGGGAGATTGGAGGAAGCAAGCCCGCCAACAAACTGATAGCACGAGCCAGGCGCAAGCCAAGGTGAGGCTTGCCCGCGACCGTGCTAGTGAGGCAGATGCAGGGACGAACCAGCCGGCGACGGAAGACCACGGACGAGTCCCCGGAGAACCGTGCGTTGGGACGCTTTTGCGACGGCGTCCTGGCCAGGCAGCCAGTGCCCAGGAGCCTGGAAGTCGGGCTCCCGACTCCCTTCACGGTGAAATGCTCCGGCCAACGACTCCTGTTGGGGATATACAAATCGTGCGCTGCGATTCGCAGGCGATGGGCATGCTTTGGCAACAGAACATTCAAGGGGGGGCTGCGCAGGGGTGGCTTGATCGAGTGCCTATCGTGGAAGGTGCATCCAGCGCCACGACCTGATCGGCGGGCCCTTGGTTGACATGGGCTTTGGGCCTTGGCTCCGAACAGCAGCTTCTGGAGAGGCCACGACGGCCGACGGGTATCGGGGCCTTAGCGAGGGACGTGGCGAGAGCATCAGGTGGCCGGCGGCGCGAGCTTCTGCGGTACACGTTTGATACGATGCGCGCATCGCATTCCCAGGTGCGAGGCAGTCCGGGGTGGTGTGAATGATGGGCGGCTTGCTGTGCTTTGGAGCGCAGACAGACGGGGGGCACGAGGAGGCACTTGGCAACAGGGCCCATCCACCACCACCACAACCACAGCAGACGCAGCAATTGGCTTGCATCTGCCCTGCGTGGAGGTGTCTTATCTGCAGCTCGCACTGCATCTTGACTGGTTTCCTGGCGCGTGGACAGAGCGATGCCGTCCATTCGCGGGCTCTGAGGGAACCTCGGTCGTGGCGGTGCAACCTGCAGTTTGTACACAGCGTTTGAGCGTCATCTGGTGTGTGAGTGAGTCAATGTGTGTGCGAAGGCCCGGTGAAGGCTGCTGTTGTTGATATAGCAGCCGTAGTATGATACGGGACATTGGGCGACGACGGTTGCTATCGTATCGGCCGGGGTGGCTATGGATGAAGGCAGTGGTCTGGGTTCCGGTCCCGGTTCCGGAATACAGCTGGAGGTGACTAGCATACACCCTGCCGCGGCTGCCTTGCCTGCCTGCTCAACGACAGGCGTCTGATGCCTGGGCAGCAACGACCGGGAAAAGAAGCAAAGGGCCTGGTCAGGTCAGGCACTCGTGTGTTGCCTTGGTCGAGGAGGTGGGAGGGTCGTGCCACTGTGCCGGAGATACCGAGCTCCCTGGCGATCAAGGACGGCATGGGAAAGCTTGGGTCGGTTAGAAATTGGGCGGCGAGGCGTTCGAGACGGGGAAGAATTGGCGGGCGAGGAGGGCGGAAGGGGTGACGACGCAGTTTGGGTTGACGGGCTGTCGCAGCGATGTGCCTGTAGATCATATCATGGCTGTCGGATAAGTTGGAGTTTTGCTGGGCGGTTGACGTGGGAGGGTTTCGGTGAGAGACCGAGGACTCGTCGTGGTCCGGTCCAGTGTCGATTGTGCGGTGCAGTGCGGATATTGTGTGCAACGTCCCGGTGTCACGTCCGGGGCGAAACCACAACCACAGCGGCGCGCGCGCACTCAGTCTCAACGACTCCTCCCCCACCCCCCACGGAATCCAGCCACTGCTGTTGGCATGGACTCCACGTCGCCAATGACCAGCAGCAGGTCACCCGCAGCATCGCGTGGGCGTTGAGACTCGAGCATCGGCCGACCCGCTTGGCGTTCCCCTCACCTCACCATGTCTTGCTGCGCTGTTCAACGCTCTTCGCTCTCCGCTCTTCGCTCTCTGCTCTCGAGGGCCCGCAGCTGGAGCAAGCGCCGTGACTCTTTGGAGGCTCCCGAGAAGAGGGACGAACGATCATTAGTCGGCGGCAGGACCCTTTGTCAGCGCCTGATGTAATGATTTGGGGGTTTGCGGGTTGGGTGAGCGCTGGACATGCGCGTGTCGCAGGGGTATGCTGGGCAGCAGGCATCAGAAACACAGGATTGGCGTGCGGTCGGCAGGGAGGCGTGGGCGCAGAGTCAGAAGTGAGAACAGCTCCGTCGGATCGGCTCCGACGACGAGACGCTGACGAGTGGTGGGCGCGGGGCGGCGGCGGCGGGTGCTGTGCGCTGTGAGACGCGGCCGGGCAGTGTTTCCGTGCTTGATCCAGGAATAGAACGGCTCTACTCTACGGGATTGGACGGCCGGGGCAGGGTGGGCGATAATAGTCGGATGGAGAGAAAGATGGACGGCTCAAGGCTCGAGGTCGATGCAATTGGATTGCAATTTACCACAGGCGCGGAAGAGAAAACATCCAGCGCAAGTGCAAGTGCAAGTGCAAGTGCAAGCGGTGGGCAACATGGATGTTGGTGACGGGGAAATCCACGGCTGGAAATGTTCGCCCTACGCCTGGATTTCAGGGTCTTCAGGTCACGTACGGGGCGACCGGGGCTCTTTGGCGGCGTCTCCCCCGCTGTTGCCCAGTGAGCTGGACTCCTGGAGACGCTTGGGGGAGTACATTACCTAAGGGACCTCCTGGCTGCCAGGTCTACCCCAGCCCGACACCTACCCAGGTACCTTGGGTATTTATTCTTGATTTTATTCTGCTGCGCTCTTTTGGAGGTGAGGGGCACGCGGCAGGCAAGCACACGCAGCCTACCTTACCTAGCGCTAGGGCGCACTCGCAGTAGCGGGCGAGGCAAGACAGGACAACCTGGAAGACAAGACAGGCAGGACCGACCAGGGCTGTCTTCACCGCATTTTGGGCCCCCGTCTTTCAGCACATCGTTTGGGGAAAGAGCGCTGTTGACGACGGGTGGTGGTGGTGGTGGTGGCTGCCGCTGCCGTTGCCATTGCCGTTGCCAATGCCGTTAGGCCGTCGCTGAGCTGCCACTGCCGCTGCCGCTGACCAAGCCTGACAGAGGCACGACGGCTCACAGGTACGGCGCAAGTAGCAAGAAGGAGAGAAACGGGACAGCGGGAAGGCACAGAGAGATCCATGGTTTGGTAGGCGCAAGAGGTACTGCTTGATGCCTTACCTAAGGTGCCTTAAGTAAGTACTAGGTACTTAGGTACCTAGGTAGTGTAGATATCGAGGAGGAGCGGGAAGGAGCCAGAGCGCAAGTACGTGGTCCACCGTGCCTTCCTTCTCAACTCAGCATCCCTCCTGCCTCTGTTGTGTAGAAGCCCTCCACCTGGTGGTGGTGGAAGGCACGTCCCAGGAGCCAACGCGAAAACACTCCACTCAAGCGGTACGTACCCTCCACCAAGCGGGCCACCGACGATTGCGGCACTTCCGCGCTGCCACCAGCCCTTCTCTCCTCTCCTCCTCTCCCCAAACACCAAACACCTCCAACGCCCGAGACACCACCACCACCACAACCACACACACACACACAAACACCTCGCTCTCGACGCAGTATGGACGCCGCACCGGATACCTGACCACGCTGCCCAGCGCTCTCTCTCTCTCGCACACCCCCTTCCGGGCCATGTCCATGTCAGTGTCCATGTCCATGTCCAGTCCATGTCAATCTCTCTGCCACCACCCCCGCCATCGCCCTCGACCCGACCACTCCCTCCCGCCGCCGCCGCCTTCGTTTCTTCTGCCTGTTGACCAGGTCCTCCCGTCTTGATCGCCCCCGCCAAGCTGCTCGCAGTAATTCCCGTCGCCCACTCCTTCGACCGCACACCCGACACCGCTGCCACGCCCAACGCTGCTCCGACTACGGTACCAGACAACGCATCGCATTACTTCATACCAACCCCCGACCACTGACTACCGCCGTTCCGCTACTATTACTACTGCTGCCGCTGCTTACCTCTCACCACCGAGCCCGTCCCAACGACACATCACCGCCCTTCTCCCATCTTCCAAGGACCGCTCCGCCCTCGACTTGCCACTCTTTCTCCAATTTAACCCCAGCGCCAGACAACCCGACGACCTCTGTTCTGCCCTTACTCAACCACCTGCAGTCGGCACGAATGCGAGCAAATACCGACGACTCGACCCAACACCCCGGCCCCTCTTGATCTGCCACTGCCATTCGCCGCGCTTGTCCCGAGCATCTGGTTCTGGTTCTGGTTCTCTTTTGCCTGCGTCACATCAACTGTCTCTCTCACACTCCTCCCTTCTTCACCCGTCCTCAACCCTTCCGACCACCCGATTTCGATAGTCCCATTGCGTCGTCGTCTGCTCCCTCGCACCAACATTCCGCCGCGCCCTCGCCGCCCGTTGAACGCGCTCGCTCCCTCGCTCGCGACTCCCAACCTCTGGTCTGCCCTCGCGACCTTTTACCGCACACATCCCCGCACTCCGGACCGGAGCGTGCACCGCACCAGAAGTTTGCTTGCTTGCGCCTCGCAAAAGGGTAAACGGGACACCTCGCGCAAACCATCTCATTACTACGACACGACACTGCACCACGCGCCTGATTTGCCCAACCTTCCGCCTTCCGACGACTCATCGCCATTAAGCTTCGGCCCACGCCTAGCTCTCCCCAACTCCGTGCACCCCTCAACTCTGTTGGTCTCTGCCCGCATCTAGCCACCACATGCCGTCTCGAGACTGAGCCTCACCCTGCACCCATCACGGTTTCTCACGACCCTCATCCTCAGTCACATGGAATTCCCGCCAGAAGCAATGCTGTTCCAACTGAATTCCCACTGCGTGCCCTGTTGAGAGAAAATGGCCCTTCCCCCCGTCCTCTGAACGACCAGAGTCTGCAGAAGCCTCTCACATCGTCACCTTTCCCAGCCGTCTCAACCAAGATGCTGGGGAAGCTATTCAATCTGGGCACCGGGAGTGCCACGAGTGCTCCTGCCCCATCACAGACTAACAACAATACCTACAAAGACTCTCCCCAGTCCCTCGAGTCTACGCAGGAGGACATTCACACGCGCAACCTCCTCTTCCCAGACACCGAGGCACTGTACCAACATCGAAATGACCAGGTCTTCCCGCTGTCAATGGCATCTGCCCTTCCATTGGCATCCATTGCAAGCGCCTTCGACTATGACGGAGACATCGACCTGGACACCCGCCACGTCCGCCTTCTCATCATGCAGGATGCCGTGGCCTCCTTCCCGGCCCAGCTCCTCTTTGACAGCCATCCGGCTCCCCCGAAGCCACCTTCCACCGGAGAACGCCCGATGACAGGTATCGGCACCGTGCAGGACTACCAGCGAGCTCCGACCTCGCCGCGGAAGAGCAGTTTGAATCAGACTTCGCGGCCTCTCGTGATCCAGCCGGACAGCCCCCAACCCCGCCAAGGCGCCTTCGATCGCAGGTCCTCGATGCAAGGCCGAACTCAATCCCAGGCTGAGACAGAGCTCCAGCGCGCACGACGGGAGTACAACGATGAGATCCATGCCTTCGCCGGCTCCGTTTTTGGGAACTCGGAATTGATGGCCTACAAAGGCACCTCGACAAAGGTTCACATTGTCCCCACAGACAACCGTCATGAGTATGGTGGCTCGTACGTCGGCGACGGCCGCGGCTCCATTGGCCGCTCCAGCATGAGATCCAGCAGACTGGCACAATCATACACATCAGACAATGTCTTGCCCATGCAACCCCCGCAATCCTTCACCTTCTCGGCGCCGAATTCGCGGACTCACTCGGAGAGGAGGAAAATCCTCATTACGCGATTGTTTCCGGTTCTACTACCCACCGATGACACCGACGCCCAGAGTGATACTCCTTTGAGCCGGTTCTCAGACCAAAACACGGGATTTCCGTTCCCCCAATCTGCAGATGAGGCAAACCCGCCGAAAAAGAAGAAACCCCAGCCCAAGCAAAAACGCACACCAATGTATGCGGTCGTGCTGGTAATCCAGCTTCCTCCCTCGTCCCCGCAGATGGTTCCTGCCTCCACCATCAGATCAAACTTCCGCGGCGCCAGCTCCTTTACCGAGCACGAGTCCTTCCCTTCCTCCATGAGCTCTGCTCGCCGCTCTGGCTGGACCATGTCGGGATCCGGCTTCGCCATTGACTCGCTGGATTCTTCCTGCTCAACCGACGTGGACGACAGGATGGACACAATCACGCAGCATTGGGACATCATCATGCGGACGTTGACGCATCTTCAGGGCGTTGTTGCGACTACCCTCGGCACGCTGCTTAAGCAAGCAGACATTGCCTCGCCAGATCCTTATCCTCCTTCGTTCTCATCGTTTGTTGGCAGAGCTCCATCGATGAGCTCAAGACGTAGCGAGGAACCGCACTTCGTCAAGCCCCCAAAGACCAACGCCAAAGTCATTGCTTTGCAACCCAACTGCTTGCAAAATGAACAATACATTCTCCAAGAGGCGAATTCGGCAAGACTCAGGGTTGTCACCGGCCTCCGAGCTCAGCGAGTCATCACAGCCCAGGGAAGATGGGGCATCTGGAGAGACGAAGCTAGATGGATGGCCAGAAAGGCAGGTGAGAAAGAGCACGGATTTTTCTTCTTCAACCTCCTGACCGGCTTCCTCGCAACCCACACCGACTGGCTGAATGCCATGAGCCCGGCATGGTATCGCAGGAAGCACCACCAGCAACAGAAGGCCAAGGGCGAGGAGGACCTGTCGCTGCCAGCGCGAACCGTCATCATCGCCCACGACAAGATGCTCGCGCGCCGTTTAATCTTTCTGCTCTCAGCGTTCCTTCCTTCGCACCAACACATCTCCTCGGTCAGGCCTCATCGACCAAGCACTTCGACCTCCTTCGGAGCCTTCTCCCAGTCGCCACCTTCGCTAATCATACCGATTCTCCGAGAAGAGTCTCTACGCCGCAAGATTAACCGACGAACAGGGCCAAGACGGGCCTCGCATTCCCGCACTGTTAGCCAAAGCACCCGGGCTTCAGGAGTTCCGCCTCAGTTGGCGCATTTGAGCATGGAAAGCCACCACGAAAGACGTGTCTCGGATGCCGCATCGATTCGGTCCAACCTACCCATCCCTGGCAATGACCAGGTCAGCAGGAAGAGCAGCGCTGCGACAACGACGACCATCACTCCGGAGACCACCATTCCGCACTTCACTACGGCGCAGAGATTCGAAACCCGCCGCAGCTTGCGACCGGGCAGCAGCAGCAGTGTTGCCGCAGATGATCTCAAGAGGACACTGAAACGAGGAGAAAGCTCAGGACACGTGAGCACGGCGAGTACCGATTCACGCATGTCGAGTTCACGATGGGGCAGCGTCATCAGCACTATTTGGAACGGCAAGAGGAGGGACTCGACTGGACTGACAACCCCGAGTAACCCATACAGCAGTCACCCGACATCTCCAACCAAGTCCGTTCCGGGTCGCAGGGATAAGCTGGCAGAGATGGTCAGGGAAGTCAGGACCGAAGGGTATCGTCGAACGGAGGACCGCAGTCAGCACGCCGAGGGCAATGGCAACGGCCCGAACACCCCCCGTGGGTTCGACGACCAAGCTATTGACGACGCGCCAGAGAGAATCACCCTCCCGGAGCGGGTTCCTGATCCCAGTGGAGACTTCCAGTCGCCCGTCAAGACATCGATCAATGCCGAAGACGGCGTCATCGATGTTGACATCCCCTTCCCTGATTACATCACGTCTTTTGAAACCGCCGTCAGTTCGCCGTCGAGCAGCGGGTATTTGTCAACGCCAGGCATCGGCAGCGGGCTGGAAGGCTTTGAGCAGTTTTCGAGAATTACAATCGATGGCGACTCCCCCATGAACGTGGCCGGCTTTCTCCAGCGCTACCACGAGGACTTCATTCTCCAGGCCGTCCCGCCTCAAGAAAACCTCATGGAGGACATCAAGAAATCCATGAGATCCGAGCCTACGCCGTTCATTACGCAGCCCTTCTACTCTGAGGAACAACCTGCAGACCGGTGGGTTGATGTCAGCAGCGCCCTCATTGCCGACACAACGACGCACACCATCATGCGGATCCGCTACCGTCGACTCATCCGGCCGAAGCCATTTTTGGACAGGTCAGCCCCTATTGGCTCCGCCGGATCGAGTGTGTACGGCACGGCCCCCATGACTCCATCTATTCTCCCTTACGAGACACAATTAGACGACGAATTCATCGAAGAACATATCGCAAGCTTGGACGAAGTCTTGATCGAAGCAGTTGAGAGAGTCATTGCTCAAAGTAGTGAAGTGAGCAAACAGAGCTCGTCCAACTCTTCTCGGTCGACCAGCAAACGAAGAGATCGGAGCAATAGTGAAGCTTCGACGTCTGTCGATTCGCGGCACACCACCCGCATCCCGGTGCCGTCCCAGGAAGTGCCCCGCGACCAGTGTAAGACAGTCGTGCTGTCGGCCTTGGACGAGATCATCCGTGATGTCATCGAAGAAAGAGACCACGAGAACGCCGACGTCCACAGCCATGGCGACCGAGACCGAGAGAGCGCCCTCCGCGAGGCCGTTAGGGTGTGGCTCGATGCCATCGACTCGAGCGAATAAAACCAACCAAAAAAAAATTGAAGACGGGCATCGTTGTCTGCGGCCATTGGCATGCAGCTGCATCCCGTGAGCTCACGACGTAATGAAATCAAGCAGAAGCAATATTCCTGCCAACTACGTGTACCACCACCAAACCACTTTCCTTGGTCTGAAGAAAGAGAGACAGATAAACCCAATTGATACCCCGAAGCACAACAAGACAAGTCTTGTCTGCTTTTTGAGAGCGCTCGCGCCGTGTCGCTACGCGACATTGGCTGGTGGAAAGCATGGGACGGTTACATGCGGGCCGCGAGCCCCAATGGCGTTTGGGAAGGCATGGGTTAGACAGACGGATGGATCGCGTCCATTTCTTGATCGCCATTCCGACATGTCTGGGGCGGAGGCGTCATCTAGGTTGTCAATTCACACAATAGGTAGCTAGGAACGAGAACGAAGTAATAGGAAACTTTTCTGGCAAATCTTCTGATCCATTTTCTGATCCTCTCGAACATGTGCTTTACCCACCCCTAGTCTAATCACACTTGATGAACATCACCTCACAAACCAAGTCAGGCACTTTTTTGTAATTCAGGTAACTTGCATTCCCTCGCAACCTAGCTAAGCGTGGGCCTGGAAGGAGGAGGAGGTATCATTCCAAAAACAAAGCAAGAACCGCATGGCGTCTCTGCGGGGAGAGACAAGATTTTTTTATCCCATAAGCTTCAACCTCCCACGCCGTCTCATTTACCGCTCGTAACATGAAAACGCCCCTTTTCGGTAGTAGACAGCCCCAAGCCTGCCAATAACAAAATCTCGAATAAGCAATCGCGCGTGTACGAGACCAAGTGCGAACAAAATGCCTTGACCTCCAGGTCTTCTGTGTGGTCTCTTTCTTGATGCAGAGACTCCCTAACTGATTATGCCCATGCATGTGTTCGTGTGTGCAAAGATGATGATGTACATGTACACGAGGACAGGCCGAGACTCTTCGGCCTCGTCCTCCACTGTTCTTCTAACGTTTGCAGCCGCATTCGTTGTTCCGTGTCAGAAGCTTTTGGGAAAGCAGACTGCTGTATCATGACGCTCAAACAAAGTCCATGTCGTCAAAGTCGGCGTCGGCATCGTCCTCAGCTTCGACTGGGTTCTTCCGTGGACGTCCACGACCGCGCGGACGCGAGGTAGAGCGTTGACGTTTCTTGGGCCGTCCGACGGCGTTGCCGGCCTTTCTTTTGCGGCCTCTGCCATCACCTGCTTGGCCTTCGTCTTCCCCCTCGCTTTGGGAGCCTTCGCCCTCGCCATCCAGCTCATCTTCGTCTGCAACTTTGAATTCCTTATCAACGTTCATCAACTCCACAAAAGCCTTGCACTTCTCCAGAGTTGCTTCTTGGGAAGCAAGGCCGTTGACGTGAGAGGTGACCTCCTCCCAGAATTTATCACCTGTCACACCCTGCACCTTCGTTGGTGCTTTGCTGAGATCCTTGGCGGCGGGCTTCGTTTTCATCTCGCGACGGAGGCCGTAGAGACGTCTGAGGTAGGTTCGCGCTTCCCAGAGGCATAACATGATGATGGAGCCAGATGTAAGTTGTCGCAACCTCTTCGGGGGTATTGTTGGCTGGGGCTGTATAGGCTGGCCTTCGGCTTGAGAGTCGGCCGGCTGATCCATATCCATGCGAACATTGAAAATTTCAGACTCAATGACGTGCGCCATGCTGGCTCCGGTTGATGAGAAAAGCTTTTCCATTGCATTCACCGTGACCAAGACTTCGCCAACCGTGACATAGTCGAAGTAGGCAAGATTCTCAATGATGAATCTTGAGAACTCCACGTGCGGTGGCAACGACTGGGAAACGTCGAGTTTCGAGGGATCAAAGTCCACCTGGACAACCAGTTTCTCCAGGAATTTCTGTCGGTTTTTCGACTTGCTCACCTTGAGTACCTCCATCAACAGGTGGAGCTTCGACTGGAAAGGGTTCTCGGTCGCACCGCGAGTGTCGTGGACAATATCCCGCTGATACTCGAATGCGGCTTGAATTGCCTTCAAATACTCTCGTTCGATGACCGTCTCGTGCTTCTCGTGCAGAGCCCGATGCTCCATGAAGGCTACTTCTGAGATTCTGGTAACCGAAGAAGTCTCGAGCGTGATGAGGGTTACACCGGTCTCTTTGGGATGAACAAGACCCTGTCGATTGATGCTGCCTAGGACCTCCACAGCGAGGAAGGCGTGCTCGTCTTGAGATGACAATGCGATGCGAGTGATTTCCTTCAGGAAACGTTGAGTAGTTGCGCTCGCCACATCGTCGTAGTTTGTTCCGCCCATGACAGTCAGCTCGCGCTTTTTGTCACCCTCGGGACCGGCTGCGGCAGCTGCGCTAGCAGCCTCAGATCGTCGCTCTTCGGTGATGAGGAACTCTTTGAACGACCGAAGAATGGTGCTCTCAAGTGCCGGAAGCCTGGCCTCAAAGACCTGCTGGAACTTCGTATACACGTTCGGTGAGACGTAGTTTCTCGGGTGTGCTTGGCAGATGAGACCAATAGCATCCAACGCATGCTTCCTTGCTTCCATCGGCTGCGACGAGTCAGACCAAGGTGATAGGTTATCCACCATCAGTTTCGCAACAGATGTGCCCGAATACTTTGGGAAGATCTTCTTGAAAACGGCAATCTCCGAGTCCAGATCGCAGTGTTTGCCAACCATTCCCACAATGATAGAATATCTGGCAAATTTCTGAAGCTTGGTGGCGTCCATGGCCGTGTTTCGCATGCTGGCGACGCCGCGGAGACTAGAAGCACCCAGGTGAGCCAACTTGTCGCGGTTGTCAAGCAATTCAGCGATAATCCATAGGCACGCTATGACATCGTCCAACAGAACCTTGCTCAGTCTACCGACAGAAGTCTGTAGTTGCTCTCGCAGTTCCCGGAGGAAGTCGGCATACTTGATGGACAGCTGCGGCAAAACTTGACGGTAAATGACCGCAACGGCTTTGAAGACTGTCAAATCATCTGCGCCAGTGAAACTTGCGAGATGAGGTTTGAGGAGCCGGATTTCTTCAAACGTGAAGAGCTTTGGGTCCGCCTTCGCGAATATTTGGAGAACTTGTAGAGCATCTCTTCCTGACGGGATCGTGGGATCGTCCGAGTCGAGGTTGTCGATGAACTCGAACATCTTTTCAACAAGTTTCATGCTGACGCCGAAGGGCCCGTTGTGAGCCTTGTTCTGTCCTCCCAAGATAGATTGAAGCACTTTGTCCAGCACAGCACCCACATTTCCTGACTTGACTGTTTGGATCATGAGCGCCACATGGTCGGTAAGGGACGTCTTGTACGCTGCTGTGTCGTCGACCTGATAGAACGGGGCGAACCAGACCTCTTCTATCATCTGGCGCGCGAGCTCCCGTACTCCCTCGTCTGGATCCTGCACTCGGTGAAGCAAACCATTGGCGATGGCGCTGCGGATTTCCTTGCTGTGGTTGCGGAGGTAGATGTCTCGGGCCAGTTTCATAGCTCTCTTCCGCACACCAATGCCGGAATCGATGAACCTCTCGATGATTCTCTCCGCCATTTTGTCCTCCAGTCGTGGGCGCAGGCCAATACACTTGCCCATGAGACCAATCGCAGAGTCGCGCACTTGAGGTGAAGAATCGCTTGAGCAGTTGATAATCAAGTGGACAACCACGGAATCCCCGTCTAGAATAGCTGGGTCCGTTTCCAAGAGCTGATTGATGCTCTTCAAACTCTTGCTGCGGACAGTAGCCTGATCACTGGCCATTGCCTTCAGGAGTACATTGAGCATCGCCTGGAAATGTTCACAGAACGGAGACCGCAACAGAATGATGGCATACGACAGCTTTGCATGGCTGCTGCTAACATCCTTGAAGGTATATTCGTTGGAGAGCCACCGGCGGTCCTCGATCATCATGCGCAGTCGGAATGCAAGGCGTCCGAATTCCTGATCCAGTGAGTCGTGCGTTTCTTGCATCGCGTCGTACCCTGAACAAATCTTGTAGGCCCAATCCGCGATCATGAAGGAAATGGCGCCCTGTAGGTGAGGGTCGTCGCTGCGGCGCTGCTGGAGATGCTCGAGGGTTGCTCGGTAAGGTCCTGACCAGGACACGTCGTGTTCAATTCGGGTCTTTTGCTCTAAGGCGGCTGTTGCCAATTCTGCCAGGTAGCGAGACAGCTCGTCGCCACCGTCCATCGGATTCGCCGTTCGGCGGACGTGAGATCTCAGCTTGGAAATTGCAGCACTCATAACACCGAGGAGTTCGAGGGCCATGTTCTTGGCTGGTGCTGCGGTTCTGTCTCCCTCCCAAAGCTTCATCATGTAGAAGGTCAGCTGGCGCAGGATGAGCTCAGCTGATGGCCAGTCGGGAGAATCCAGGCATTCCGTGAAGTCTTCGACGAATAGATCAAGCAGGTTGCGGTAGGGTGTGTCACCTGACTTCGTCGACTTTAAAGCACGATTGACCATGAAATTGACGACGTAGTTGGCGTGGTGAGTTGCGCCCTCCGCCAAAGGGAGTGCCACGGCCTTCAATTCTTCCAAGGCGAGCTCATGTTGTGAGGAGCCAGCTTCCTCTGACTTGATGGTGGCAGCCATATTAGGCTTTCCGGGGAGAGGCATCTCCTCATCTTCGTCTTCATCGTCCATCATTGCCAGTCGGCTGCGTGCTCCTTTGTCTTCCACTTTGCCAGAGCTGGCCTGCACCAAACGCATGATCAGGGCAGAAACAGGCTGGATGCTCCCGCCGTTGGACAGACGGAACTGTCGAGCACTCTGCTTTCCAACGGGCAGCTTTTCCAATGAGGTGAGAATGTCATCAAAGATGCCTCGGCGCTGGTCTGGTTTCGCCAAGAAAATCTGGCAGAGCATATCCATAGCGACAAGTCGGATGCCGTCAAACTTTTGTACTCCAACGACAGAGTCCTTCTCCAGGTACGCGTTGTCCACAAACAAAAGGCTTGACGCCGCGAACTCCAAAGTGCCGAGAGCCGTGTCTGAAAGCTCGATGCTGGTGACAAGTTTAGCGAATAACGCGAAAAGTTTCTGACAATTTGTTAGAATAGGACCGATCGCCTTCTTGTAAGGCTGCAAAAGCTTGAACAGCGTAGAGGTTGGGCCGGAACCGCGCATCTCGACCACGGGAGTGACGATGCCTTCGACGACACCTTTGAAAACGTCGATGGACTTTTGGATAATTTCCTCCGAGTATATCTGTTTCTCCTCCCTACCACCGCACATTATGCGCAAGCAGGTACGAGCTGTCTTAAGTCCCATCTCGATTTCTGGCAGTTGATTTAACCAGTCTGTGACTTCCGACTCGCCCCAAGACTCGTCGATTTTGAAGTCCATATTGAGTGTCTGCGTCAAACCGGCTTCGCTCAGCTTTTGGACGTATTGCAGATCCTCAATTGGCGCTTGGGCGTAACTGCCGAGGTCAATGACTTTCTGGATCGCGGTCTGGAGCTTTTGCTGCGTTGTCGCAGTCAAGATAGGCTCATTCTCTGTATTCAATGTCGCAACTTGCTCGTATCCTGGCTCGCTTCCAAGCACACTTTCAATGGCATCGAAGACGGTCTTAGTCAGTCGCTCGAGGTCTTGGAGTGCTGCTTCTGCTCGCTGTCGTTGGTTGAGATTTGTGTTGATCTCGTCCTGCCTATTATGGTAGGCGCCATCTTGTTTGCGCGCTGACAGACCTGTGGGCTCATCCGGCGAGTCCGGAACTGCCATCTCGAGGTATTCGTCCTTATTGAATCCAGGAGTTCTGTGAAGCTCGATGGCGATTGTAGAGGCCTTCGGGGCATTGGAGGCACCTGGCGGAGTAGGTTGCTTGGGTGCAAAGTGCGCTGGGACGGTTTGGGAAGGGGCGGGCTGGGAGGGTGCACGCTGGGAGGAAGCAGCCGGGGAAGGGGCGGCCGAAGAAGGAGCTGCCGGTGGAGCAGCAACGGGGATACCAGTGGGCTGGATGGGCGCAGGCATCGGTGTCGGCGTCGACCTTTGCTGAGGTGTTGATTGCGCAGAAGTAGGCCGCGCAGGTTGTTGGTCTTTCGGGGGCGCTTTTCGGGCGGAAGTCGGTATCACTGGTATCGGGACTTTGGTCTCCTTGCGCGGGGGAACAGGCGACGGGGCCGTCGGATCGGGAACCTCTACGTAGGCAGAAGGGTCGAATTTCTTGGAGGGAATGGCAACCTCAAATCTGAAGTTACTCCTTTGGTGCGAATCTGTACTGGCCGATGCATGTTTCGGTTGGGGTGCGACAGTCTTTGGTGTTGAAGGAGGTTGCTGTGGCTGCTGGGGCAGCTGACCAGACACTTGGCCGTTGGGGCCAGGCGCTCCAGGCGGCGGCTTGATGAACGTCGGCGCTCTATCGAACATCATTTTGGCCACGGGAGACAGACCCGCACTCAGGCTTTGAAAGCCACCGGTCGGTGTCGCATTAGAGTTGACGTTCGGCTTGGGTACGGACTTGAACTTGCTGTGAGAACCAGGCGAGTCAGTATGCAGTCCCTATCTGGTCATTTACCGGACTCACTAGTATGTCCGGTGATTCGGCTTCAGATCATGGAGTACATGATCGACGGCATATTTTAGGTGCTTCAGCCCGTGGTTCTGGTTCGGACCTGTCGCCTCTTTGTTGAGGTTGTCGTACTCTTGGCTGTTGAACAGGTGGGAAACGCTGGCCGCAAGCGAGCCGGAACCGAGAGTCGGGTCTGGAATGAGGTCTGACGAACAGAGGATGAGTACCATCCATAGAGGCAGCCGACGATGTTTCTGACGTACCTGAGGTGAATGGGATTACAGAGGTCTGCGGAGAGAATGGCAAAGCCTCTGGGAGAGTGAACGGACGCGCCATCGGGCGTTGCTCCGCAGCTTGAGGCTGCATGTATCCGCCGTTGACCGGGCCATTCGGCATGACCCCTTCACCGTTCACCATCTTGATTATGTCCGCGGACCTAAGGCCGTCCTCCGTGCATGTTCTCTTGAAAGGTTCGTCAAGTCGAAGCGCTGGGGGGAAGCTCCGTAGGTATGTCGCGGGCTCGGGACTGTCGCATCTACGGAAGGAACGCCTGTCGCTTGCGTAGTCAAAAGGGGAAATTACTGGAATCGAAGGGACGGCATGAGAGAGTTTCGCATCGTTGAATTTGGTCGGAGAATCGCACCCGCCGCGGGACAATATCGAGTTGCGATCCAGCGACGTCGTCGTGATGGGATGGGAAAGTGGGAAGGTTGCGACAGCCTCGCGCGGAAAGACCCTGGTCGGTTTGCGTGGTCCGTGCACAAGCTTTGCCCAGCCAGTGGCCAGTTATTCCGTTCCTGCGTGTTTCCCCAGAATGCGGCTGCTGCCTTGCCTTGTCTTTGGTCGGTTAATCCGGCACCAGGGGGGGATGGTCTTTGCTCTGCGTCCGATAAGAACTCCGATAAGAGGGAAAGAAAGGGCCGATAACGATAACGGCTGCCGAAAAACTTCCTGGTAGAAATATTTTGTCGGTCTTTCCGCCGCGAATCTCCGTTGATGATTGCATAGCAAGCCGCACTTCGCTCGGAGAAAACAACTCACACCGCCACCATGTCTGCCATCGGAACCCTCGTCTTCTGCACCGACTGCGGCAACCTGTTGCCCGCATCAATGGGCACAGCGAAGAACGTCCTCGTCTGCGACTGCTGCGGCGCTGAAAACAAGGGTATGTCGATCTGCCGGCGCAGCGCTGCGCAACCCCCGATTGACCGTTGAATCTGCAGACACCGGTGCCAAGACGATCATTACCCAGACGAAGCCCTCCGATTTCCCCTCCCAGCTGAGACAAAAGCTCCAATCGAACGTCCAGACGGTCGACAAGAACATCAACACGGAGGCGACGATCAAGGAGACGTGCCCCAAGTGCGGAAGGGAGGAGGTCCGCTTCACTGCCGTGCAGCTCCGCAGTGCAGACGAAGGCAGTACCATTTTCTTCACCTGCGACTGTGGCTTCAAGTATGCCCCTCCTACGCAACGGACCCGAGTGAGAGACGAAATGCTGACGATTCCCAGGTGGTCTCATAACAACTGAAATACACTAAACTTTTTACCCGTCGCTTTTAAGTACCTTATGCCGACTAATGATCTATTCCTGCCCGACCCAGCCTCTCCCAAACGCAATATCACCTATATACCTTCATGTGCACTCCGCCTGCTTAAGCAGCCGCCTTGGCGGCATGGGGAATCAACGCGTACTCGGTCTGCCCGCTGGCCTCGAACTCGGCCATGTCGAGCGCGACGATGACGCTCTCGCGGACGACCTTCTCCTTGTCGTGCAGGAACTTGAGGAGGGTGGCCTCGACGCCCTCCTCGTCGCCCAGGCTGCCCAGCGCCTCGGCGGCCTCGTGGCGCACCATGCTCGCCTCCTCGGTGTTGCTCAGCGCCTCGGTCAGCGCGGGGATAGAGGCCGGGTGCGACAGCTGGCCGAAAACGAAGGCGATCTCGTGGCGGAACAGGGCGGACGAGTCGGCGAAGCCCTTGGCCAGGGCGAGCACGGCGGGGACGGCGGTCGGCAGGTCGGGCGGCGACGCGAGATCGCGCAGGGCGAACATGGCGCGGTAGCGCAGGAAGAGGGGCAGCGTGGTGTCCATGAGCGTCTTCTCGAGCTCCGGGACGGTGCGCTGCGACTCCTCCATGGGTGGCGCGGGGTCGACGGATGTGAAGTCGCTGCGGGTGTAGGCGTTAGCATAATGAACCATGATACCCTCCAGTACTCTGTGCCGTACCTCTTGCGCAGCTTCTCCAGCTTCCTCTGCTCCGAGTTCTCCCACTCAATGCGGTCGATGGCAATCTCGCACGTCTCGACGATGCACACGTCCTCGCCCTCGCGGTCCCTAAACTCCTTGAGGATCTCCAGGTTTCCGGCGTCGCCCAGCGCGCCCAGGGCCTCGGCGGCCTCGTGGCGGCACATGGGGTCCTCCTGCAGGTCCCTCAGGACGGCGCGCAGGGGCGCGACGGCGTACAGGTTGCCGGTCTGGCCGAGGCAGTAGGCGAGCTCGTGCTTGAGCAGGGCCGAGGGGGACGCGAAGCCGGCGGCGATGGCGTCGATGGCGGCCTCGCTGTCGGGGCCCTTGGAGTTGCAGGCGACGTGCTTGAGGGAGAAGAGGGCGCGGAAGCGGAGGGGCAGCGGTCTCGTCTCGGAGGTGAGGGTCTGGCGCAGCTCGGCGATGGTCTGGGACTGCGAAGTCTCGGCGGCGATGGCCTCGAGGGTCTCGCGGGACTCGGGGACGTCTGCGGAGGGGGACATTTTGTTGCGACTGTGGTCTAGGGAGGGGGGGGGTATCTTAAAATCTGTAAAGTAGAAGAAGAACAAACGTGAGAAACTGGTAAAGCTGAAAGGTGAGGCGGGCGGGCGCAAGAAAGGGGGGGGGGAAAGAAGGCAAAAGGCGTGGGCCGATATTTTTTTGGAGGGGTAGAGTAAAATGTACGTACGAGCAAGAGGTTACCTCCGAGGTGCGGTGCGGGCGGGCGCGGGCTTTCCAGGCAGGTCACTCATCTGACGAGGGACACACTTTCGGATCTGATAAAGTGGCTGTAGAAATTTTGCGAGGGGCAACAGCGGGGTGGTTTGGCGCCGATAAGATCTGCCCCTCACTGCGCTGCGCTGCGCTGCGCGACACCCTGTAGCCCTGCAACGGCGGACTGGTCTTAGGACAGGCGTGGAGG
The DNA here is from genome assembly GCA_025962755.1 of Colletotrichum tropicicola. Lineage (NCBI taxonomy): Eukaryota > Fungi > Ascomycota > Sordariomycetes > Glomerellales > Glomerellaceae > Colletotrichum > Colletotrichum tropicicola. The sequence goes on from JAOWMA010000306.1 coordinate 59,844, forward strand.
CGCGGGGGCGCTGGCACACGCCGCACACTACACGCCCCACGCCGCAACACTACACCACGCCCCCCTACCCTCGCCCTCTTATTACCCCTAAATATACTTATTTAAAAGACTGTATATTAAAGTGGTTAAAAGTATATATATAATAATATTTATAAAATATTAAGTTTTTAATTTAATAAGACTTTTTTTTATTAGTCTATATGTCGTTACTAAGTAAGTATTATTAGTTTTAATAGTCTAACTAGTGTGTAATTAAAATGTTTTAAGACGTTTAAGGGTAATAAAAAGAATAGGTAAAAAAAGATAATTATAGTTATATAACATAATATTAAAAGATTAATTTTTTATTAATT